>VSDK01025726.1:34046-98407 GCA_009767595.1 Symbiodinium kawagutii | reverse complement strand
AGTAGTAGTAGTAGTAGTAGTAGTAGTAGTAGTAGTAGTAGTAGTAGTAGTAGTAGTGGTAGTCGTAGAAGTAGTAGAAGTAGTACAGTAGTAGATAGTAATAGACAGTAATAGATGATAGCAAGAAGAATAGTAGACTTGATCTCTTTGTTTTGGAGAGCTCTAGTTTGACCTTGAAAAACAAGCATGGCTTTGTGTCTTCCACATGTGCATTCGCCACAGGTCGTTTTTAAGCCAAAAACTTGCCAAGTGTACCAGTGGCAGCATCAACCTGTGGGAATGCACCACCGCCTCGTTGGTTGTTTCCTCAAAATCTCTTTGGCCATTCAGGTACCAGAGATCATTGTCCCCAGAAGCAGGGAGCTCTTTAGAGTCTGGAAATGCTGGAAACTGAAATCCACGGTATGGTCAGTCGCAACTCAACCTTCTTGCAGCACGGTAACACGGTGTTCACAGCTCAGCTAGGGCACAGGGCAAGCGTTTTGATTTTGGTGGCGTTGACATGCAGAGTACTGTATGTAATGCTCCCTGGCATGATGGTTAATCAGACCATGACCATTGCTCTTGCACCAATCATAGGAACACCCCCAGCGTGGTAAATTGGCTTTGAATCATGATTAACCAGAATGTTGATATGAGAGATTCTGAATCACCTTCATTATCAGCTCTTCATCATCAATCACTATTGTTACCAGCAATTGGTTGTCGTCATTGCCAGCCACTACTGCTTTGTGGTGTTCACCATTTTCTATGTTTGAAACGGATTCCTCTCCTGCTTGCTGTTGTGGAACCTAAAAGTGTGGGTTGTTACCTCCTACTTTAAACCTGTACGAACCATTCCTAATGGTTATAACCTTTGCTAGCAGTTGTTCGACCTTCGAAGTTCGCCGACAGGACTCCTACTGGCCTTAGGCCTCCATGCTCTCACCTTCGTCAATCAAGCTGTTCCCTCCAGAGGCAGGGGCTACGATTTGGAGTTGCTGGAGTTGTTGTCGCTGTGGTGGTTCTGGGGGTGTTTCACTCACTGAGTAAGCAGTTTGCTGAATCATTAGCTGAGTTGCCAGCGATTGAAATTTTGTATAGCTGTTGGTAGGTTGCTGGTTGTTGGGTGGAGCGTGGATTTTTTGTTTGTTGTCAATTGTTTGTTCTCTCTTGATGTCATGGTTGTCAGTGCCACAGACCAGACCAGGTTGTTGATGATGCATCATGAACAGCCCGTCCTTAACCATTTGATAAACCATTATTAGCCATTACTCACTTTCAGCCAGATTGTTGATGGTCTATCATGATGCATGAACAAGCAGTTCGATGACCCTTACTAACCATCAAGCAGATTGTTATCCATCATTCACCATTAATTACTAACCATCAACCAGATTGTTGATGATCATGAACACCCCATTCTCTTCAGCATCGTTGTCCCCAGGTCCCTTGGTGGCGAGAAGAGCTACTGAGGTACGACTGGGTGATCCGGGACAGGATGATGCTGGTGAAGCTTTGGCATGACCCCGGGGGTTTCTCAAGCCATAGGAGTATCCCGAAATTATGGTTGGCTTATTACTAATGATCAAGATACAAAATTATTCTTGAGGGAGCAAATGCTAGGAAAAGGGAAATGACCTACCAAATGGCCTACCAAATCGCCATGGGTCAAGCAGTTAACCAGCAATTTCAAGGTGATATTGACCAACAAAAATAGGGAAACCAATGGTTGGTGATGGTGCACCAGGCGTACAGGGTGAACTGACCCGTAGCCACATGATCAGCTTTTGATATGGCTATGACAAGGTAAATCTCCCTAGATTACACAAGCATGCAGCAGACAGCATACACAAAAACAATCATTCTGATGTCCTTTGGTAATCTGACATAGCTGGCAAGCTGGCAGGATATTCCAGCATTTCTATCTGTTTTACCTTTTGGGAATGGTGCATTGCATTTTTGATTACCAAAGAGCACCCAACAATAAGCCGGTATTCCTGGTGCCCAATTACCAACCTAGAATAGGTCGCTATCCGTACTTGTGGTTCGCTGGTTACCTACCGTATCACAAATGAACCAATGATTGAGGCGTGTTACAGCATATTAGCCATATGAGTGCACCTATATAGTTATATTGGAGTTATATTGACTATAAGTATGCAAAAACAACCATATTACTGTACGCAGATGATTTGCACAGAATCATATAAATCAAATAAATCACATAAGTCAACCATTTTTTTACATCAAGGAACTGCCCAGCAACTGTCCTGATCAGTTCTCCGCTCCAGACCTGGTAGGTGAAAGGGCAGTTGCAGCCTCTCTATGACTACGTGCTGGTGAAGTCCAAGGCGGCAACGATGCCTGGGGAGGTTTGGTTGATGACTGGCTGGTTGGGAGCAGTTTGTAGCCCACTGAAGGCCCGACTTTCATCATGCCATGGAGGTTCCTCAAAATTGGGGGACCCCTAAATTTACGGTCGGTTTATTACTACAAATGAAGAATGAAACTGGATGATGACTGCGGGGTACCCAAACTGACTTGAGAAACCACGTGCCAAGGAGGTGGTCACAAGCACCAAGAGCGGCTTGCTGCTTCCTACGTCGTCCTCGGTCCGGGGCTTAGCGGGCCAGGCTGGTGCTGCCGGTCCTGAGACTCAGATTGCCACGCAGTTCTGTTTATGATTTTCGCAGTCAGATTGAGCCATGTTGAGCCATGTTGAGCCATTGAGCACCCACTAGAACCATCTATAACCATCCTGGAGTATCAAAGTTGAACCATCCCAGATGATCTAAATACTGGTTACACCTGTTGCTGAATCCATCAGCTGAGCCCAGTAGTACCAGGAGAAGCCCAGCGAAGGAGAAGTCGTTGCCGTCGGCCCTGGCTCCGTCAAGGCCCGGTCGTTGCCCTAGAAATTGGTAGCTCCTGACCCCAACTCTAGAATTTCAAGTGGGATGTTTGATCAAATATTGATGAGTAATGATGTTTTTGATAGTGATCAAATATTTCTTTGAGTAGTGAAATAGAGGTGGTGAAGTTCTTGATCAAACGAAGAGGCTTCACTTTCACCCGGTCACGTCTTTGTGAATGTCCCTGATGGTTGGTCGAATCGATCAACTCGACCAGGAGACAAGTTGTGCAAATACGTATGTCGCCAGATTGCGCGTCGTGCTGAAGCACTTGGGAGAAGGGTTGCATCCATGCCCAACGCTCAAACGAGCTGTTTCTCAAAGTAGAGGGGGAGCTTCAAATCACCCTTTATTAGCCATCTATGATCATAAAATATCATATTAGTAAACATTTCTAAACCAGCCATTTTGGGGGTACGACCTATTCTAAGAAACAGCTCCACCAAAATGACCGGATGAGCCTTAGACCTGGCAGGAGAGCGGTGTGCAAGTGCCAATTTGGGCACAGGCAGGGCGCTGTTCGGGATACCACTGGTGTTGCCCAGCAATGGCTGGTTTCTCTACGATGACCCAACCCTTGGGCGTGCCTTGAAGATGGTCAATTTCTATCAACATTGCATCCCGAGGCTAAAGTCGTTAAGGGGATACTAGCAATTTGAGGGTAGGCCAGTGATGCTCCCATGTGTGGCTAAGCCCTCATCGCCTTTCTCGTTCGAAGCGGTTGATTCGGGAATCGAGGAATGGCTCATCTTGGCTGTCTTTATATTGGCCACTTATAGCTGCAGTAGGGCCAGTAAAGGTCCAACCCACCTGTTGCATCTACAAGAAATGTAAGTTGGACGGACCCACCACACACAAAGCCGGTGAACGCTTTGAAAATGATGGCTGGCGATGTGAAGCAACCAAGCCTTTCTAGGGATAATTTTGCTCATCACCCGGCAGAATCAGCTTTTGTGGCACCTTTCTCAGCAGACTTGGCCCCTAATGGCAGTGTCCAAGTCGCTCTGAATCAGAACCGGTTGCGGTTGGTGGTTGCAAATGTTTGATATTTTTTGGTTGGAGGTGATAAGTTATAACCCTTATAGCAACAAATTGGCTGGCGCAATTGGGGGGGTCCAGGTTACCCTGCCCACCAACCAGAGTCCAAGCTAAAGGCTGGTCCTCTTCCAGGTTGGAATGAAGATTCTCCATGGCAAGTATGGTGTGGCAGAGGTCCGCCGGGCGAGTGGCTGTTCCAATGGGCTCGGCCGTCTCGTTGTGGACCCTTGCACAAGCCACCCTGGTCAAGCATTGAACCGCCCTTATGGTTCCTTGTTTTTTTTGTGAGCACTGGCTACTAGATTCATATATGGCTTTGGGAGTCTATTTGGGCAAGGATCCAGGGGAAATAATATAGACAACTCCGCAAGCCATACCATTCAAAGCACCCATGGTTTGTATAGTTGATTGACCTGATTGATTTTATTGATTTCGGAATTTGTGATGAAATGCATGAATTTCGGTGATTCTATCGTTCACTGATTTATTGAGTCCTTCATTCATTCATTCATTCATTCATTCATTCATTCATTCATTCATTCATTCATTCATTTGTTCATTCATTGGTTCATTGGTTTATACTTGAAATAAATGGTGTAAAATATACCCATTTAGTTCACTGTATAGCTTCCCTCCAGCACGGTCAAGGGTTCCTTAGGCACACGCAATCTCCGTGCCTAAATCACCTTAGGCACGCCATCTCTGTGCCTAAATCTAATTTGGCTCAAGGAAAAGGTTACCGCTGCTGCTGCCCTAAGTGGTTGTAGCTACGGCTTTTCTTGTAACTTCTTGCTTGTTTGGTTGTTTGGGGGTGTTGGTTTCCAACTCAATTGGTTATCAGCCGTATATGTCTCTTGTTGTCATTGACTGATTGTTAATCCCCCTTAACCTCTTTTCATCCTTATAGGTTTGCTGGGTACCTTCAAAACCCAGCCCATGAGTGATCGATCCTCCGGCGACGATCGGGCGTACCGTGAGTTCGAGGAGACTCACGGCGACGTTGCCGGTCGGCGTCGTGGGATCCGCGGTGGCCGGCGTGCGCAGAGGAGACGCGAGTCGTACCTGCGACACGTTGAGGAGGAGACTGGAGTGGATCGGTCTAGGATTCCTGTGGTTCACAGCGGGGGCCAGCAGCGACCACTTCATACAAGCCCCTTTTGGACTCCTTCGTCGGAGGAAGAGGAGGAGGAGCAGATCGAGTATCCTGCACCGACTCTTTCGTTAACTGACATTGCGAGTCAGAGCTTGGTTCCTCGTGCCGCGTTGTGGGGGAGCAGTGCTAGTCGTGAACGACCTGGTCCTTATTCTGCAGCATCATCTTCGTCATCTGCCCCATTGTTGTTGCGAGCATCTCCGAAAGCTGCACCTAAGTTGACGCCAGCATCTTCGAAGACAAAGGCAAGACCTGCTGAGAGGCGTTTGGAGAATTGGTTGGATAACTTTCCTCATCCTGGTTTGCCGGCTGCGTCAACGATTGCTTTTGATCTGCGAGTGGGCCAGGGCAGTTTGATTCCGGCGGCTGTGCATCCAACGGTGCTCGCGCATTGTTGGCGGAGCGATCAGCAGAGGCTCTTCAGGATTGAGGGACAGATTCCCAAACTTCCGGGGAGTTGCTTGGCTTTTGATCGGCATCAGACCTTGGACATTGATCGGGTCAGCCGGCATCGGGCGGAGCGCATTGACGCTGCCCAGCAAGCCCCAGAAGAGGGTCTCCTCGATCATTAAAGCTATGCCCAAGGGTCAGTCAGGATCATCATCATCACATGGACCACCACGCAACCCGACCATTGAGCTCCATCGACATGAATCCAATCAGCTTCAGCAAGAGCTTCATCTCCATGATCAACGTCAGCTTCAGCAAGAGCTTCATCTCCATGATCAACGAAGCCAAGTCATTGCAGTTGGTGTCGGTCCCGAAGTTTTCGCAAGAACAGTAGGGGAGGCTCAGCATATGCTTGATGAGGCTGAAACCCGTGCATCGCATTTTGAGGGCGTAGCGCGAGACCTCTATCAAGAGGCAAATCAGCGTATCATGGAGTTGAAAGCTATGGTCGAACACTCGCATGGTTGCAACCAATCGGTTGGCGCTCAGCTCGAACAGATGACCGCTTCGTTCGAATCCACTCGTGAACAGCTTCGCCAACAGATTGAGAGCAATGAGCAACTTAGAGCTGAGGGAACCTCAAAGATTTCTAGTCTGACCAACATGATTGGACATAAGGACTCAGAGATTCAAAGGTTGATGAATGAGCTAGCCATGTCCCAAGAAACCAACCAGAGTTTGGTGAATGAGTTGTCCACAGCAAATGATTCCAGAGTCCGACTCGAGGCGAGTTTGGCTGCATCACGCGCCGCTCCCTCTGCATCAGAAGCTCCTTATCGGAGAGAGACATCCGGGACTGGATCACGTGGCAATCAGGATCAGCTAGCACCGCTAATGGAAGCTTTTCAAGCTCTTTCATGTCGTATGGATTCAATGGAAGTGAGCCATAATAGCACGGAACATGTTTCCCCATCAAGATTGCGTCCACCAGTTGCTTCTTCTTTCCCTTCGAGGTTGGTTGGATTTGGTGGTGGGGGCGATGATGATGGAGATGGGGATGGTGATGACTATGGTGATGGTGAGGAAGAAGAGTTAGTTCCTGACTCCCCTCATGGTCCAGCCAGCCCAGTTAGTGATCCCACAGAAAGAGATTTGGTTGATGCGAGGGCACTGCAACACTCCAGGATTGAGGCATTGCCATCTTCGGCAGCTGACTTTAGAGCTTGGAAGACAAAGTTGCTGTTGATGATTGCCCGACTAGACATCAGCATGACCGATTATTTGAGTATTTGGTTGTCCACTGCATTCTCTGTGAGCCAGGGTCCAGACTGCCAGCATTCATCAGGTTGGGTTCCTCGTTTGGATCGATGGTTGGCCGGGGAATTGATGAAGGGTTGCAAGGCATTGCCAGAATTGGAGTTCAAGATCATGGGTTATGTTGAAGGTTGCACTCGTTCAGGTGTTCCTCCCAGAGGCCGTTACTTGTTGCATCTCATCTCACGCCATTTTGACTTGGACCGAACCAGAGGGTCGATGCTTACCTCTCAATCCCTGTTTCAGTTGGAGTTGCATGGATACCAAATCAAGGATCTTCAAGAGTTCTCCAGTTTGATCCTGCGAACCTTGAATAGCATTCCCCAATCAGAGTGGCCAAACAGGCGCATGATGGGTGAGTGGCTTTTCCATAAGCTTCGTCATGTAAGAAAACTGGATAGGACGATTGATGAAATCAAGAGATCAGCTCATGAATCGGATCTTCGCAATTTTGATTTCTTGTGGTCTCGTATGCAAGAGTTGCTGTTTGAAGAAAGGGAAGACATCAATGCAAAGTCCATCGAACAAGCTTTGCGTCCAAAGATCAAGGATTCTCCAAAGAACAATCCCAAACCGAAGCATGCTGCTTCTGGCGCTGCCGCACCAAAAGGTGGAACTGGCGGTGGATCATTGAGCCCTGATGTCAGTGCTGCCCCTGCCAAAGCTAAGGGTCCTCCCCCGAAGGCTAAGAGCAAAGGAGGAAAAGGATCAAGCAAGGGGAAGCCCAAAACTGCTGAAGAGAAGGCCCGAACCCCTTGCATTTTCCACCAGATGCCAAATGGATGTGTGCACGGAAGCAGTTGTGCGTACAGCCATTCAGCTCCATCGACCTCGCCACCTGCAAAAGCAAAGGCTGAGGCTAAGCCGAAGCCAAAGCCTAAGAGTGGTCCGAAGGTGTCTGCAGTTGTAGCCTTGGTAACCGCCCTTAGCTCGGTTGTGTGCCCGTCCACTGCACTTGGAAGCTTGGAATGGGCAGCAGACAGTGGTGCCGGAAGACACCTCGTGTCGTTCGAGGCGTTGCAGCATCAAGGTTCCTAGACATTCATTTGTACCAGATCATCTGGTCCATGTAGTCATTCGATCCAGTTAGCGTTCGACCCTCAAAAATTCACGCAAATTCACGCGTTGTTTGGGCTCATAACCAGGCTGCGCCAAGGAAAAAACAAACAACGACAGGCAAGACAATAGCCTGGCCTGCACTTTTGGCATTGCAAGTTTGACTATACTGCAACTTGACAGGCACGAATCTACAGCTGTAGACTGTTGAAGCTCAAACTTGGGCACTGACACTAGTAGCAACTCTCGTTTGAAACTCGGGCCAAAAAAAAGAGAATATTCACAATAACAATATGTGTTTATGTTAAAGATCTTTTGTAAATAATGCGTTGAGTATGTTTCACCCCTTAAATAGTTATCATCTAGCACCTATGAAGCTAGCTAACCCTATAGGGTTAGCTAGCTAGTTGACGGCTGTCGTGGTTGCACCGGCCTGGGGATACCAACCCAACCAACCAAGCAGCCAACCAACTAACAAGCAAACCCACGAACAATTCAACCACCTAACTAACAAACAAACAACCAACCAACCAACCAACCAACCAAGCAACCAACCAACCAACCAACCAACCAACAAACAAACAAACAAACAAACAAACAAACAAACCAACACACCAACACACCAACAAACCAACCCACCAACCAACTAACCAACAAACCGACAAACCAAAAAACCAACCCACCAACCAACAAACCAACCAACCAACAAACAAAGCAACAAACCAGCCAACAAACTCAACCAACTCAACCAACTCAACCACCAACCAAACACAACCAAACCCAGTGCAGGGCTCACCAAGCCTTTTGTTTTAGCTCGCACGGACCATTGCCATTCCGCGTTCAAGGTTGCCCTTCAAACCAAGGAGAAAGCGACGTAGCACATTCTCACTTGCTGTCCTTTTATGGACTTGACGGGTCAATCTCATCCAGCGTTTCACAGCATCTTCATCCATCCATGTCGCATGGATGTTGCAATTCAATCGACTTGGTCGAATGTCAGATGCACAATGATCCAAAAGGTGAAATTTTGGACGTAATCTGAACAAGTACCGTTTCTGTTCAACAGCGGTAGCAGCTAGAGAGGCATAACTGCGAATCATCAGCTTTCCCAATGCCAACCTGTTGTCATCCTCAAGAGAGGTCAGGAACATACCACTCTTAGCCAACAGATTCAGCCAGCAATCTGCGCTCCAAAGAGCCTCACCAGACAATGGTTGCAATGGCATTTCTGATCTACCCCCGAATTTAGGATTGCCTCAAACATCAAAATTGTTGATATCTCAGAACACCGAAGTGTTTTAGCTATATGATTTGGGTTTGTTCAAAAACACAATAAAAACTTACATGTATTTTTTATCTAGGAGCGGTCGCAAGAAGATCATTGCCAACATCCTTGTTCTTGATTTCCCACACAAGCCACCGTAGCACAACAAAACAATCAAAACCTTTCGCTTTCAATTCAGGATAACAATCCTGCTTCCAGTTGAGACTGTTCCTGCAAAGCTTCGACATGGTCAGTTTGTAGCCATGATTTCGGGCAAACCACTTCAACCGTCGGGTGGCCAAGTTCAAGCGGATGTCTTGTGTGCGACCCCTCCAATAGTTCCGTTTGCAAACCAGAATCCGAATTGCAGATGCACAAAGGTCTCTCCCGACTCCTAGGTGCCATATATGCAATAAGTCAACACCTAACATCTTTATGTCAAACCCCAGAAGCCCCGTGAGTGTAGGCACAGTATCTGGAGCCCATGGGTCTTGAGCAAAAAGCGTGGCCCTCCAGGGCGCGTTGTCATCGACGTTGCTATAGCTCCAACTCACATCGGTAGATCCCTTGGTGCAGTTGCATCTGAAGCATACCTTCAGGGTTTCATGTTTCATCATTGGTTGGTTGATTCTTGATCTACGCTGAAATGGTGTTTCATTTGTGGTCTGAAAAATGATGAATAGGTCACAAGAAATGACGGCTATAAAAACCTTCCCAATTATGGTGTGTGATTACAATGACGGTGAGTTAATGGCTACTTATGATGTTCAGCTACTGGTTTACTGATTTAACCAAACATGATGATGGAATATTATGGGTCAATGATCCTCATGCACATTGATATTGACCAAGAATGTTGAACCAGTTTGCAAGGATGGCCCGACAGGGGAATCCATTTTCATTAGAGTCAAGCTTTGGTTGGGCATGTTGGTTAATGGGTCTAATTGATGATGGTTGGTGTTATAATGAACCATGGTGAAACATCAGGCTTGCAACAATTGAGAAAAATGGTTGGCCATGGTCATGGAAATGTAAGGGTTTAATATTGGCTTATAAGTACGTATAAATGCATACATATATATCTATGTATATCTATTTACAGATAAATGAATATATATATATATATATATCAACAAATATGTATATTATAGAAATATCAGTGGGTCAAATGCCCCTGCGGCACGCATTCAGGCACATTGGGGAGCTGACCTGCGGCGCCGACATCGACCCTGCAGGCCTGCTCTTTGGTCGCGTACCGCTCCATGCAGAACAGTTGGTAAAGGTATTTCCAATCCCCTTTGTAGTTGACCACAAAAAAACGTAGATCCAATACCTCAGCTACACGTCCAGGGTAGGTGTCGATCATCAACATGTAACACAAACAACTAATTTTATATATCACCAGTTGAAGTCCAGGGCACCATGTCACCAGCCCCATCTCGTATTTGATACCCGCGTGACCCCAGCGAGTTGAAGGAATCGCGAATGATAGCTCCAGCTGCTTGTAGTGTGATGTTGGTCCCAGACTCATCATACACATACCTAAGGGAGCAAGATCATAAACATCGACGGTGGTTCTGGCCCAATCAAAGGATTTTTCCTAATATGTTACTGTACCCACATGGTTGTTTTTACATTGGTTTGATCCCAGGATTTGTCTACCAACGCAAATCACAAAAAACTACTGTACAATTGAATTGCGCGGATAAGGAGCATTGTCGAAGGCACTGAAGTTATGATGAATCTGCTGCAAGCACTGTTCTTCAGGAGAGGGCTCAAATCGGCTTGGAAATGGAAAGTCATCCAACTACCACCCAGTGCGTTTCCTTCATCACCTAAGTTCCACTAGTGGTCAGGTTTCAAACAAACTAAATCAGCCAACACCCTAACCAAACCATATATACAATCCCTGTCTATAACCCCAAAACATTAGTTTCTGTTAAGCCAGATAAGTCACCATACAACGTCAGAGGTATGGAACAACTTTCTCGGCCACGACATGGGTGCTGCGGAAAGTCTAGCAAAAGTTGTTGCCAGTAGCCCTCCAGCCCATTGAGGTCGCCCGCAAGTAGCGGAAGGTAGCCATGATCAATCATGGCATGTACCTGGTGGCAACCCATGTCTGGGCAATTTGGCATCGGTTGAAACTCCGAAAGAAAGTATCATGGTTCCTTTGGGTAAACATGTGGCCATGGGGGTAGAACCAGCAAAAACTATTGAAGCAGCATAGACACGAGAACATCGGGCTTAAGAAAAGGCCACGAAACCATTTTGATTTCGTTGGTGTCCTTGTCGGTGCACATGGGTAGCTCAAAGAAGGAGAGTTCAACTTCCATGCCCAAACCATGTTTGTGAGCAGCTTTGTGTACTCGGTTTTCAGCTTGACCAGGCCTACAGGGGCTGTCCCATGGGATGATGAAACAAGACCGTATTCCCATTATTTTTTGGGGTAAATTTGACAATTATAGAACTGACAAGAATGGCGCAAACAAAAAATGATATTGTCAACTGTCAACCACGTTCAACATTTGCGCCTTTGGAAAATATCGGAACCAAAGATTTCTCCAACTCTGCACGCGTGAACCACCGAGGAGCCACCAGACCCAATGCCAGAAGCTAGCCTCGAGATTCACACAGCGACATCTATTATAAGATGAAACCTTTTTTTGTCATCACCAATTCCAAGCCAGCTATCAAGCCAGGGAAATCCCAGTAATCAGCCATGATCTATCCCCCAAAAGTTGGTAAAGGTGGTTCAACATCAATTTGGAAGATCACCGAATCTCAGAACGAATGACACATCATGCAGCTGCCGCAATTGGTCATCTCGGCGTGGATCACGCCAAGTTCCTGCGAGGGGAGTTGAAAGCCAGTGGCATCAAAACCGGATTTGTGAAGCTGTTGGGTTTCAATCGTGGTAGGTTCCGCCATTTGTTGGTTGGGTCGTGTCCATCAAATGTGGAAAACGTAGCCGTTGGTATATTGAACCTGGTTGGTATCAAAATTAACATACATCATGGCATGGTAACCAAATAGCTTAGGGAGTTTCAGCAATGTACCAAAAGATGTCCCTTGGCGATGGGGAGAGAGAGAGAATGGCCAACCAACCACACTTTGGAATGATCAGGTTCAACATAGTTCAACCTTCCGTGGCCATGTCAAAAACAATCATTTATGGGCTCACCCTGGATCCCCAGAAAGTCCACGTAACCATATACCACTTCCACACTCAAACTAACGGGTTGCAAACCCAGACGCAACTTTTCCAATCGTGAAGACTGGGCGATGCGCAATGATGACCCGCTACAAACGAATGAGCCAGATGACTCCCACCGAAACTCAGGGCATGGCAAGCTCCCCTCCCGCATCTTTGACCAATGCCTTGCTTACTAGCTGAAATTCATGAGGATCACAAAGAATCTAATATCCACTGTCATCCAATAAGTTGGTTTAAGCTGCAGGCTACGGGAAGTTGCCATATGTGACATGACTAGTCACACCCTGGTTCATCCCTGCAAACATCAAGGCTTCCAAAATCTATGGGTCTCTCAATGCTTTGTTCAAACATCATCATTTCTGTTTGCGGAGCTCAGCGAGGATAGCTTTGCATTGTGCTTTGACGACACGGTAGTCGTTGGCCTCAATTACAGGATCAATAAGGCTTGGTAAAAACCTAAATTCCCAATCATCACTGGGGATTGTCCATGGGGGCTCCAAAAATCAAAACATGCTTCATTAATCAGATTCAGGCACCGTACGAGCCATTTCATCCTTCAAACTCTCGAGGTTCTCCATGCGTTCCATTCCCTTCAGCCTCGATTTGGTTTGATGTTGAGTTAACTTGGCTGGAACCTAACGTAAAGCAGAATGTAAAGCATGATCAGTGATGGCACCCTTAAGTGTTTCAGAGGGAAAAAGCCAAGATGTACAAACATAAACATGTAAAACCAGTCTACAAGAAAAAAGATAATCCGTAAATCACTCTATGTGTATATTGGTGTTTGTTATCATGGTTCTTGCGACTAGTTGATCAGTGGCCAAAAGCAATCACCCGAATAGGAAAAATTGGAGCATTGGTTTTTGGAACCAAGAAAGAAAATGATACTCTAATTGCCAGAGATGGGCTCGTCACTGTATTCTTCGAACCTGGTTTTGTACTGCGCGAGGGTTGTTCGCAATGCATGATCCTTGGGGAGGTCCAAAGCGATTGCCATCGATGCCAACTCCCTCTTGATGGTTGCACCTCGACACAGGATTTCCACATACCCCAAACATATATACATATGTATAACCCCTATAGTGAAACCATTGTTCCCCAAATTAGTTAGGTCCACCCTCTTCCAAAAAAAGATTTAAGAAACAAATTGAAGCTAGCTGCGCAATGCAACCTTCAACTCCTCAGCACTCTGGGGCTCAACTTGCTGCACCGCAAGGGCTTTGGGCTTTGCCTTTGGTTTGGCCTTCGCAGCACGTGCCTTGGCATTTGGCACTGGCCCTGGGGCCGCTGGAGCAGGAGCCGTCGAATCACCTGCCAGGGACAACCATGCTGGAAAGTCATATATCCATATATATATATATATATGTATATATAAATATCTTATGTATATATGTGTTTTGATTTGGCGTTGATCATATTTTTGCTATACATAGCATTTCACTGTTGCTTCCTGTATCAATTTGTAAATGCGAAGCTACTATCAAACCATACAACAACCTTAATTTTCACATGGTATGAGCCCATCGAAAGTTTTCATACATAAAAAACCATCATTCAACATCAATAACTGCATTCATAAATATACAGCAAGTCATTATAATAGAGACACATTGACATATGTTGTTTTTTTAAGATATGGTTTCCGTACTCTGTGCCTGTCGGCGGGTGGGTCGAGCCGACAATCTGGTCCAGTTGCTGCTGGGTGATGCCACTTGTGCCTCTGGGACCTATACCACCACCTTGCATCAAGGCTCCCACAGCTGCGGGATTGGTTTGGCCCTCCATCTCAATACGAGCTTGGTGTTTCACCATTTCCTCCTCGGTTTGGGTTCGTGAGGTGGTAACCCAAAATTGCGTCAAGGCTGGCGATGTAGGGCAGTCTTGGTCCGGAATTCCGCCACCCCTCGCTACAATGCCTTGCACCTTTTCGAGAGGAAACTTCCTGATCACCAGCATATCGCGCACACTGATGAGTTCACGTTGACCCCTGTTGATGCTATTGTTCTCTTTTAGCACCACCACACGTGCCTCACATCGATTTCTGTTGCACCCTTCCGCTACCCAAGCTTGAAGCAATTTCCTGCGGTCCTTAGATTGGTCAGGTCACCAGTGCTAGGTGAGGTCACCGTCCTTGAAAATGGATATCCCTCCATGATCATTGCTTAGTTTCCTATTAACTTCACTTGATTGGCACAAAACTAGATACAAACCATAAACAATATGCTGGTTTAATTCAAAGTTCATCTTTGCTGCCATTGAAGAGCTTGTGCATGTGGGGGAACTTCTCTGCATCCGCTGTCTCCATGAACCTATTAAGTTTCATGGCTTCAGCTCTGTGCGTGCTGGTGTTAATGTTCGGGTCAAGGGCGGGTGCTTGCGGCTGCTGCGGAAAGGTTCCAGGTGCTGCTGCAGGTGTTCCCACATTGGTTTTTGCTTGGATCATTGCTGTCAAAGATGCAGGCAGCGTTGGAGTAGATGAGTCACCCCCACCACCTTCCAACCCAGTCGCAGCCAGCGCCTTCAAATCCAGCTGAAGCACCCCATTTGACATCGAAGCGCTAGCAGTTCCACCAGGTGATGTGGAAGGTGTTGTCGATGTAGCACCAACAGGCATCGTGGAAGGCAAAGATGATGTAGCAACAGCCCCAGCATCAGGCGCATCAGGTCCAGGCGAAGCAGCCAAGGTCGTAGAATCCCCAGCAACAGCAGCTGGAGCCCCCGGGGTGATCAAAGCCGAAGTTGATGCAGCAACACCTGCAGCACCAGAAGCACCAGGTGTAGTTGAAGTAGCCAAGGTCGATGCAGCTTCCCCAGCATCAGCAGCTGGAGCTCCAGGTGTAGGCGAAATCGATGCAGCAGCAGTCCCAGCATCAGGCGCACCAGGTGTACTCGGAGTAGCCAAGGTCGATGTAGTTTCCCCAGCATCAGCAGCTGGAGTTCCAGGCTTAGGCAAAGTTGATGCAGCAACAGCTGCAGCACCAGAAGCACCAGGTGTAGTTGAAGTAGCCAAGGTCGATGCAGCTTCCCCAGCATCAACAGCTGGAGCTCCAGGTGTAGGCGAAATCGATGCAGCAGCAGTCCCAGCATCAGGCGCACCAGGTGTACTCGGAGTAGCCAAGGTCGATGTAGTTTCCCCAGCATCAGCAGGAGTTCCAGGCGTAGGCAAAGTTGATGCAGCAACAGCTGCAGCATCAGAAGCACCAGGCACAGTTGAAGTAGTCAAGGACCCAACATCAGCAGCTGGAGCTCCAGGTGTAGAGGTCGGTTCAGCGCCATGCCCAGCATCAGTGGTTCCAACTGCAGGTGTTGCGGAAAGCATCCAGCACCAACCCCAGCATCAAGTGAACCAGGCTTTGTCAAAGGCGAAGCCGATGTAGCATCTCCAGGTGCAGCAGGTGTTCCGGAGGGCAAGGTCGATGTGCCAACCAATGTGGCAGGCGCAGGGGAAGCCACGGCAGCAGCAGCATTTGTGTTGGGTTCCGGATCATCATGGAAGATGTGTGATTTCACACCAGGTGTCCCTTTCTTGGCCCTTTGCGGGGAAGCAGGAAGCTCATGCAAGGGAACAGGCGACTGCGCATCTGGTAGTATGATGCGTGGAGATGGGGTATCTACCACTATGGTCGCAGCATTCGCAGTGTCTACATTGGGTGTATGGATCTCTGGCTCTGTGCGAGCAGCATTCACCATGTCCACACTAGCTGCATGCTCAGTAGCCCGTCTCACCGATGATGTTGGGGCTGCCCCCTGCCAAACAGGATTCACCATCGAACACCGTACATATATGGGCATGAAGCACACACACACAATCCCAAAACTTTGTGTTCTCGATTTTGGGGTCTTGGAATTTTCCCAGACAAACACTATTATTGTATGGCCTCCAGGATACGTTGGTCCCAGAGCTCTGCCCGCATACGTCGATAAGGTTCTCGGGGGTCAGCATCCGAACCCACATGTTGCGAAGCCTGGTTCAACCTCAAGGCGTCAAGTTCAGCTCTCATAGCGGCCAAAGCTTCCCTCAACTCAAGCTCTGTAGCCGGGACAGTGGTTCCAGTTCCCATGGTGCTGACACTGGCACCCAACCTTAGTTAACAGCCGTGACCCAATGATTGAATTGTTCTGAAAGTGGTCCCCACGGTTGCTTTGAACAATAATTATAAATGAACATCATATACATCTCAAGCCAATGAAGGCATTGGTTGTTGATTAATACTCGACACCCTAAACCAGCCAGCAAACCCATATCAATATGTGATTAAACCTAGGCACTGCAAGGTAGTTTGGGAAAGGAGAGAACCAGCATCATCAGCTTGGGTTTGCGTAGCATGTCCTCCATCGGCGCCAGCATTTCGTTGACCTTCTAAGATACGAAGCCCACTTTGCAAAGTGCCACAAGACCTCAAAAGGTTGAAAATAAAGATAGCAATTAACAGGTAATGAGTTTTGACTTGGAATGTTCAGAAACCATACCCAATTGAATTAATGTTGAAAGCGGGTATATATATATATATATACATATACATATACATATATAGATATCGGTGGGGACATATGTAGACCAAAATATTGCGACCAATTCTGTTCATGGTACCATTGAGTGTCTTCTGCAGAAGACCTCTGCCGCTTGTAAGGTCCACCATCGGTTCCGGCAGCAAAGAGCTCGGTCGGTGACTCGGCCACCGAAGATGGGGGACCAGAGGAGCTGGCCCGTTCCGGAGGGCCAGGAACTGCAGCAACAGATGCGATAGGAGGTTTGGTCTCTCGGAGAAGCTCAGCACCATCAGCTGCGGGGGTGGCTTGGGCAGGCTGAGATGCGGGGGTGGCAGGAACCATGCCGCTGCTTGCAGGCGCCCGTTTCTTGGAAGCTGGCTTTTTCAATGGGGGCGGTTCTTGCTCCTCTTCCTCATCATCATCTCCTTCCTCCTGATCATCATCTCCTCCCTCCTTATCATCCTCCTCCATGCGTGTGGGTGCTGCAGGGGCAGTGGCCTTGGCGGATGGCCTTTTATATATCACAGGCTCATCATCTACCTCCTCATCATCCTCATGGTCTTCCTCCTCACCCTCCTCTTGTGGATCCACTGGTGGCGGTTCCTCGACTTTCTTAAGAATGGCCTTGGCCTTGGCCTTACCTTTAGCCTTGGCTGATGGTTTCTTTTCAGCTTGCTTCTTGACTTTTTTTGCCGATGCTTTTGCTTTGCTCTTTGCTTTGCCTTTTGCTCCAGATTTGGCCTTTGCAGATGCTTTCGCTGCTGCTTTGGAGGTTGCTTTGGGTTTGGCCACTTTTGATTTCGCTGCGGTGCCTTTGGTTTTGCTTCCAGGGCCGTCCTTAGCTTGCTGTGATTCGTTCCCCAAGTCCTCAGATGATCGAAATGACAGCACCCACTCGGGAACCAGAGGGCTAACTAGGTGGACAGGTGGAGGAAGACCCGATGGCTACACAATGATTCGGAAACCAAAGGATGTTCAGCAACTTATGACCAATGGGTTTCAACTGTTCAATGATAGTTACATCTCAAAAGAAATAACAATCCTCATACGGTCAAGCTTCAAAGCCGGGTGGTGCTTCACCGCAAACGATCGTCATCAGCTTATGGCATTCTGATTGACTCAGACCAGCTGCTTTTTGAACATCAGCAAACTTGGACCATCCCAGCTCTGACACAGGGAATGGTAGACCCTCGAGCAAAGCCTTGACATTAGCCATGCTCATCACCAAAACTCCCTTGAATGCAAAAACTGGCTACGGATGATTGCGGAGTGGACCCGTACCGCACATGGACCTCGTGATAGCATTGCAACAAGTGTCACTTGCACATATACATATATGTCCAAAATAACTTTCACGGTTTTTCACGGGTTTTCACGATCAAATGGCTGTTTTTCACGATCATTTCACGGTTTTTCACGCGCACTTTTTGGATGCTATCGGAGACAGTTGTCCATATGTTTGGACCCCAAAGCTTAATTGCCAACAGCAGGGTGGGGAATCCACATGGCTAGGCTAGATACTTCAATGGGAACATTATTTTAATAAATGGTTCTTCCCGAAACCGGCACCGACCCGGCTATTGGAATAAATTGCAAAGCCGCAATGAAGCGGCAACATCACCTCTATCGCAAGGAGCCCGCTCTTTCACGGGGAAGATTGAAAGATTTGATCGCTTTCTCCTGAGGACACAAGCATGGGACCGTTGGTCACCTATTACGCATGGACCCGCGATAGCCAAATCACATCATGTTACTCCAAAACTTGACACCGTAAATTGTTAGTATATGTATTGGCTCTTCATGAATTAACAACAAACAGCACCATGTTATATGGTTGTATCTAAATGCCCAAAAATATTGCTACAATATGATTGGTGAGCCTGGGAAGGGAAGTGGACACTGTTCCTGGTTCGGACCCAAATCCCCTGATCTGATGAACACTGATTCCACAATCAGCTTCCTGTTTCCAAAAGTATTTAATTATGTTGAACAAATGTTGATGGAAACATCAAGGATATATAATGCTAAATCTCACAACAGGTCGCCAGCAGGTTCGACGGCTCCGGTCTTTGATGTAGACAGTGCTGGTTGTGATCTCAATTCAGCTTACTTAGCACTGATAGTCCACTCTAAGGGAATGATCAACAATAAAAAGTTTAGTTGTATGGCGAACCCTGTTCCACGCAAGGCCCATGCATCGTGGATGGTAAAATAAACTAAATGTGCAGAATAAAGCCTCACATGCTCTATTGGTACGCACGCTTGTTACATGATATTTACAAAAATAAAAACAAATCTATGATCTATATGTATGATCTGTAAGAATGATCTGCAAATATCTATATCTATTTACATATAGTGTATGTGTGTATATATCTATATCTATATCTATATATGTGAAGCCGAACGATCCTTCCAAGCACGATGTCGGGCAAGTGTCCCAACGCCCAGGTGGAGCCAAGTACTTGCACCCGCCGAGGTAGTCGAGGACTTCGCTCAGCTTGGCCTGGGCTGAAGGTTTGTGGACTATGTTGATTTCTATTCTCATGTTTGGAAAGGTGGAAAACAAAATGGGGTATCTCTGGCAATTGATGTTGAAGATTGGGACCTTACCCCGGCTCCATTTTGGGGGCGGTTGTCTACATCTTATTGATTAAGGATTTTTGAGTGGGATGGTTCTGGCAGTTGGAGACAGGGACCCTTTTATGATTACCATGCATGGCTCCATGTTGGAGACAGTTATCTACATCCTAGTTTAGGGATTACTAATTGATTATGGCACTTAGGTTGGAGATCAATAACCATGGCTCGATTTAGGAAGTTTATTGGGATATGTTGTGAACATATGTATTTAGTTATCTATCGATCCATTTGTGTCTAATTTTCTATCTTTCCACCTTGCAATCCATCCATCGATCCATCTACCTGCTAGGTTTTCAGTTGGTTGATTGAATATATGTTCTTCTTGTCCAAAAGTACAAAAAAAACTTCTTGGAACAACCCATGAGGAAACAACTAATGGAACACGTATCTATCTCCATCTAACGACATTCATCTATTTCTATCTATCTCTATCTAGCCATAACATCTACATATACAGAAAACTACGATAATTGAAATTTTGCTTTCTTTAATTTATAGATCTAGAGTACTTGGTAGGATGCATTAGTTGCAGGATATATATATATATTATCAGGATATAATTGGGTCAACTGACCAACGGTAACCAATCATCCACAGGAAATTCCAGATCCAGCCAAAGGGTTCTGAACCTTTCCCATGCACGTACAGGTTTGGTGGAGCGGCCAGCGGTGGATTGTTAGACCCTTTAGCCAAGAAACATCGTCCCACATGTCACCCAGAGCACACATGCCACCCATAGGCAGAATGTACTTTCGAAAGATCTCGAAGTCGTCCAAATCCGCATTCACCACTCGGTGAACTTTCGGACCAGGAAGTGGATCCTCGCGTGTCCCCCGGTACCATACTATAGCCCTGCGGTACATGGATAATTTTACTGCGTTGATTTTGGTAGACATTATTGTCTTTGAGATCATGAAGTTGTTAGGTTTTTTTTTTAGACATGATGATAAATGAAACAAAGAAATGACCAGGCCATGGGTGATCCCAGATGTACTTAAGCCAGATCAACCCCGATATGACCGGTGGCAACGTAAAGATTTTGAATTTCATGACAAATTTGGACCCCCCCAAAAATGGTCCTTTTTAAGGGGGGTCCAAAAATCTCTCATGATCAGTCCTGTCGAAGCTGCTTGGCCAGCTCTGCCACTTTACGACCAAATGGCGCAGTGTAGGTCCTGAGAATGAACACCGGCCCCTCATGATTCCGCGCACAGCCCCGCAATCATTAAGGGTATATTAATTGGAACGCGCATACACCCGTAAACATACCACAAGAACATCCTTACTCTAGGCATTTTGAGGAGCACATATACACAACACCTTTCAATCTAGATAAGGTTCTGCGAAGACTTGAGCTTGTCTTTCAAACCAGTTTGTCGAACAACGCCATTGCGATCTGTGTATTTCCGGACAAGTGGGCCCCCAGGTAGGGAACGTAGAGCTTCTCGGGTCATGGTTCCGCCAGCATCCCAAATGCCTTGTAGAAGTTGGGAAGAATTGGACCAAAGTCTGTGCCGTTTCGGCGTCGGGCCACCGAAAGCGCCCATCCAGAAAGATGTTGTATGAACCTCCAATCACCATGGATGATGACCATTGAAAAACCCAAAGTACTCTGGGCCCCCAATCCCATATTCAACCACCCCCCTTAGAGTTCACCTGGGCGATAAATCCATAAGCAAATCAAACAACACTATTAACATAGCCGTTAACATACTGGAAAAGATCACAGTGTTTCTAGTTTCTCGTATGAGCTCAGCAAAGGCACGGGGCAAAAATGCAGAAACTCCTGCCACCTAGGGTGGAGAGGAAATGCACTCCCCTCTGGTTGCTCCACCAGCCATATCAACCCACGGGAAGCGCACAGCCAAAGCATCAGAATGACTCTGCTCGCTAATAAGTTTCCTTGTTGCACGAAAGTCTTGCTGCAGTCCCCCAGTGGCCACAGGATGCCACGGCCCGAAGTAGCACGACTCCTAAGTGGACATGCGACGTGTGGACACATGCCATTTCTGTAAACTGATCTATGTTCATTTGTGAGATATTCCAAATGAATTTACATCAATTAACTAATCTTGTTTCTACCAACATACTTAGATTAAAAAGGAAATGCAGCCCACATGCAAATGCACGTCTCAAGTACACATCTTCGTATATCAACAAGGTAAAAAAAATGAGTCGATATCATATTGCTTTCCGTGTCCGGGTATCTATCAATGGTTTCTATTATGCTGAGGATTGATCCAGCAGGATGTCTTTTTGTTGGTAAACCAACCTCCCGAGGCCACCTTAATGTGAGCCTAAGCACATACGGCAATAAGAATTGCAGCACAGAGCAAACACGCAGAGTGCACCAGGAGCTGCTCTCATGATCTCGTTGATGGCCATCCTAGCTGCGATCAGACAGGCCGGGAAAACAGGGAAGGGAAGGACAATTCAACAAACTATGAATGGGCGCATACCGAAATATGTACATGTAATGGGCACTTAAGATTTTTTACAATCGAGCCATATGTCCACATAAATAAAGAAATATACATATATAGATATATATATATATATATTTCAAAAAAAATATATATATCATTTGATTTTACCGGAACAAAGGAAACATCAAATAAACATCTTGATGAACAGAATGCCATGGAACAGGAAACCAGTGCGACCACACAAGTCAAATTTCGGGTCATAGGTGATATCATGGGCCGAACCATTCATATCGAGGTCCCTGCAGGCATGGGAAATTTCAGCCGCCCCCGCGAAGACTTCCACGAAGTCTATGTTGACACTATGAGGGATCTTGCTGTTAAAGGCCACAAGTAGGGCCAATAACGCCAACACCGGAGGCGCAGACCATCGCTCCAAATCGAAGATCATCTTGTCGACTTCTACTGATGGACTGCTGGCTGAAGCAGCTAAAGGGCATGAGGATATATATTTATATATATATATACATACATACATACATACATACATACATACATACATACATACATACATCTTCCATGGGATGTGCATCATGCATGAAGATCAAGGAATTTGAAACAGCCGAGCCATTCCTACCTCACTGCAATTGATTAGCTAGGCTTCCAGTCGAGACAGGTTTCCGTTGCCATCACTGAACAGCACAAACATGTATGGTTCTGGAATACCGCACGCAATTTTTGCCAGGGACCTCAACACAAATGGGATCTAAGAGTGTTGAGAAAAAGCCCGCAAGCATTCTGAATTGGAAAGTAATTGGGCGTTAACAAACGCCAAAAGCACTAACTCATGATCCCCGCTTCATTAGGCCCACGGATTTGTCGTGGTGCCCTTGCGGACAAACCTGCGGCGAATTAATTCGCTGACTGTCAGTGGCCCCAAAATTGACTTCTTCAAGCTACTTCGGTCCCACTCATCAACAGCAGGTTTATGTTTCATGCCACCATCCTTTAATTTCTGGATGAATTCACTCCGCTGCTTGCCATAATCCCAGGCAGGGGCACCATCGCCAGCAACCTTCTGTTTTTTGCGGGGTGGCTCAACAGCGGGCCCCGGCTGCTCTGCAGGATCCCCAGCCACTTCATCTTTGGACCCCATGTTTGCTTTGTATTGGTCACGGATTGCAAATGGCTTGGGAGCTGATGGGCACTCCAAAGTCTTCAGAACCTGGGTCGTTCTTGAAACGGGGTACTTGAAACTACTGATATATAACCTAGATCAGGCAACCAAAGTCGTGCCATTTGCACCATCATACATATAGTTGCTGGACATCCATTTGATATCGAACCCCTAACCTATCATATGGATCGTATATATATATATATATGTAATTATATTTAGATAATATATATATATATGATAACCATTGATGGCAACAGAACCCCACTCTGTTGAGGCTTTCATATGGGCCCAAAATGGTTGCAGGTTTGGGTCAGCATGATGTGGGTAAAAAAAAACAATTCATACATGCAAATGTGTACATATCCATATATATAGATGCGAATGTAATTATGCATATGCAATTTTATCGGCATACACCGACAAACACCAAACATACATTTGAATGTTGGTTTATGATTTCAGCCGATCCATGTGCAAAGTTAACTTTGCACGCATTAGTGATATGTGCAGGGAGTGCCCAACCAGGGGATATTTACGATGCAAGCAAGCGTGAGTTTTTGCGCCCTTAAAGGCTTTATACAACTCCACATGCGTTATACAATTCCTCGTGCTTTATAGAAAAAGTATGAAGGCAATGCGGTCAAGCACATTGCACAGAACTGCGCAAACTAAACCACCCCAATTCAAGCGAATAAGATTTTAGGTAGATCAAGCAATTCAGGAAACATTTTTGTGGACTCCGGGGCAAATGAAAAGAACAATGAAACTACTTGCTGAACTCAACTCCCACCACAGATGCAACCACCAAAGACGATTTTCAACGGCTGACGAACGGGACATATCTGGAGTGATCCGGGTGGAGATAGATCTTGGTGCGAACAATGATCTGGAAGCCCCTTATATACTGAAAGGAAATGTATTCTTGACGATGTTGGGCTTAAGCCATCGAGCCACCCTTGGATTCAAAACAGCAATAGGCCAACCTGGTTGCCGACAGCCATCACTGAAAGGTACTTGGGTTATTGTTTGCAACAAAACTTAATAAAACTTAGACAGTACATCAGCCTGTTGTCGATGCCACCAATTCGATGATCATCTAAAAAGAACAGCGCCTTTGCAACAACCACAGCATCTCAGATTACCATATTGATGATATAGGCATCAAATGCATGGAACAAAACACATATACCAGTTAACATTTACATTGACACCATTTAGCTAACGGATTTTCCTTGCAACACCACCACCACCACCCCACTGTGCGATGCTGGGAAAGTGGCGAAGGCAGGCAGCGCATGGGATGGCTCAGGTGACTCCGGCTTCTTCCCAGAGGCAATGGCAGCCTTGAGCTCAGAAGCCAATGCCATCAAAGCATCGGCTCGCTTTCCATCGACAGCGGTGGCCTGCGAAAGGGGTGCAACTGGAACCCTGCAGTTTCGGGGAGGAGGGTGCACACGGAAACCATATTGATACCAAGATACTTCAATATTTCTTAATGTGGGTAGGTTCGGCTTACTTATCTTTATCTCTACGTACAATTCAACTGCATCCTCATCACTGTTATCCTGGTTTGCACACCTAGATGTTTTGGTCCGGTTCGGTTCATCAACCACACCTTCTCAGCAATGCGAGCTGCATGTTGCTTCGCTTCTCGAAGCTGAATGGCCAGCGCTTCCAACTGCTCATCCTGCTGGGTCTTCTCTTTGAAATCCGGGAGCGCACCAATGTTCGACTGCAGCGGGCGGCTACGCTTTTAGGTGGACCCTGCCCCTGCTTCAACAAAAACGATAAGAACATATTGTTTTTTATTTAGCTTCAGATTATATGGAACAACAACATTTTTGAGCCGCTTAGACAATAACCCTATCATGCAGTATGTTGGAAGGGCTCCCATTTATAGGCATATGATGGTAGGACCTGTTAAACAAAACAAAAGACTATCTAATCAACACATCAAGTCGCGGGTTCCGAAACCTCTGAAAGTGTGTCCACTGCAGAGCTATCGTCAGCATCTTCATCATCACCATCATCCTCATCGTCAGGATGACGATCAGAGATGAAATCCTGAGGAGCACGCAGTGGCCAGGGTTAAACACCACAGGATCTAGAATCACACTGAAATGGTCACACGTGGTACCATAGTTGAACCCACAATGTTCGACCCGCATTCAAGCAATACATATATGTGGGTGAGAATCTTTGTAAAATTGAAATCGCAAACCTATGCATGGGTTTATAAGGGTGCTCAATTGGGCTAAAAGATTTAAGGACAAGTTTTTTGAAGGAAATCACATATAGCGTATACCAAATTCATTTGCAACATTCTTCCCGCTCGCTAAGTTAGCCATCCTTTGGTCCTTATTCCACCGATCAAACCTACAGGTGACATGGGTTTCAAATGACAAGATTCCACGAACTCCAGCAAGCGCCTCTTCAGGTCATCAATCTTCTTGGATTTGCTCCGCCCAGCACGGCGATGAAGGCGACGGAAGCGGCTTACCTGGGCATTTTTTTGGAGTCTTCGAAATTAAAGGTACGGTGAAGATTGGGCCAAATGGAATTTCAAATGGATAAGCGCCAAGACCATCTAAACTTCAGGATGGTTTTCTTGATACAGCACATAGGAGAGACAGATCGACGGATTAATGGATATACCTTTTTCAATTCCATACATGTTTGTAGACTCATTTTGCAAAAAACACCTTGATTTCATTGGGGCCTCAAATTGCGGGAGTGCTAAAACATGTTCACATAGCAATTGCTGAAATGATAAGTTTGTTATTGGGCTAAAAGAAACCATGACTCCACAACTCACACAAACCCTTTGTGGTGAGTTCACAAGTTATTCTGCTTGTTTTCCAAAACTCCACAACAAAACCCTTTGTGCTGAGTTCACCAGATTGAAATTCTTTAGATTGTCAAGTCACCAATCGCTGCAGCGCAGAACCATGTTTAAGGGCCCAGGTGTCTATGATGCTCATCTCGGCAGAAATTCCAGTGGGAAACAACTTGTTGTCAGTATAGAACTTCAGGATTGCAGCCTTGAGAAGATGTGAGCTGTACCTGCCCACTCCTCGGGAAACTTTCATAACAGCGAAGATAGCTTCCACATTGCATTCCACGTCTTTCTTGGAAGGCATGCGGGCAGCAAATAGCTTGCCACTGCCATCACAAAGGAACCCGAAGCCCACCTAAGCATGCAATCAAACAAATCGAATTGGCGAATATGTTTTAAGCCATACAGTGCAATAGCTATCTTTGCACAAATCAGATCAGAAAGCATATTTTCATTTCTGGACATTCAAAAGCCAAGCGCGCACGCTCACATTAATAGACCCCATAGTATACACAGAGGTTCATATACATATGTGGGTGTGAAATCATGCCAAAAATCTTAAAAAGTACTCAAGCTGATGTTTGGGAGACCTCTTTCAAGCGCTGCTGTTCACCGAAAGCTTCAGCATAGGCGCCCACCAGCTCTAGTTTGCCAGGCCCCATGGATGGCAACCACACCGCGGGCTGCCCACCAAACACAGGGTTTTTGATGACGTGCCCTTTATGTGATCATGGATGGCAATTGGTGACTTTAACATGTTCATGACATACAGTACAAACCCAGTTAGCAGCTAGTGGGTTTGAAATGGCCATGACATAGATGTACAAAACAGCCTATGATGGATCAAAGAGACACATCCCGAGCAGCGGCACAGCTGGAGCACAAACAACGGATGCTGCAACAACTGCATCGGTAGGATCTGATGTCAGGCCCTCAGGCAGTTCGAAATCGAGTGCTCACGCACAACCCGCTATCCAGTTCAATTATGGAACTCTGTTAGAACCGTTTATTTCCCCAAATAGTAGTTGGTTTCACACTATTCAAGATCTTGGTTCAACCGTTGATCTGCATCCCGGCAGGCTCGCAGCAGGGCAAGGTGGTCAAGCACCTTGATGAATTTGCCATAGCTTGGCCTCAGCCAGCGCGCTTCGGGTGGACAACCAGTGGAGATGGTGATGGAGAGAGAGATGGGACAAATTCTTTTGTAGATCAAATCAAAAAGAAATTCTCGTTTGTGTTTCCAGGTCGTTGTTTTGAAGGAATCATAGCAGACTCTCTGGTGTCTAGAAATTTGATTTGTTTAGTTTCTGGCCACGGCTTCAAAGCCCAACAGATCCAACCCAAGACTTGGGCACCGAACCATACCAGGTTCGAAGCTCCAGCATAGATACCCGCACGTGCACCTGGCAGTCAATAACCCGCTGCTAGAATGAACCCCGGTTCGGAAGCAAATCTTCTGGAAGCGTTTCCCAATAGTTGTATATTAAACCAAAATTATCCATAGTTCAATCAAAGTATCACACCAATATCAAACATGAAATCAACGAATTTTGCAGGCCCCAATCCATATGTTTTTCTTCTCCGAGTCATGCAGCAGCGGGTGATTGTCTTCCAAATTTACGTAGTCGAGCTGTGAGTTTCACCATGCACGAGTCACTAAAGATGGAACATACATGCAACCACCAGCACCATGTGTAGAAAACAATTGCCACACCAACCTATATCGTATCTCTGCCTAGGATCAGAAACCTCACTGCACTTTGGTGGCAAATGTGATCCCATGCGGCCACGTTCCAACCGCTTGACCGGTTAAGCGGGCCTGAAGTGGCAAGTGCTCGAAGCATCGAAAAACGAGGCATGCACGACACACCGAATCCGCGAGAGACCCGGCTGTCACCGGTTCGTTGGTTGTGGCTGTCAGCACATGAGATCATTGAACTGAAAGTGAGTGGTGTTAAAGCAGGCGGCTAAGAAACATGATGTTTTTTTGCGCCCCCGAAATTCGGATGCCCCAGGGCATATGGGAAACCACATCAGGAAATCACATCGTACTATATGACCATACCTGATATCTAAGAAACGCACTCGAGCAACGATGCGGTCTGGCGCCAAAGCTGACATCACACGAACCGCTGCCATCCCAACTTTTTGTGGTTGATTTGTCTTTTCTTATATATTTAATTACATGTATATATATATATATATATGTATAATTACATATATTATATATATATATAGGCGTAAACACGTTTACTTATTGATACATGTAAAATACAAATATATATATATATATGTGTGTGTGTGTGAAAATGATCATCGTTCACATGGCTCGGTACCCCTGTGTGGTTATAACAAGAACCCTGTCAGAATATGAACACCCCAGTTGAAATCATAGAAACCTGCCCATATGCTGAATTGGCTTTATAACTTGTTAGGTTTTCCCCCTCAACATTGCTATCCGCGGGCCAGGGGTTAATTATACATATATTTTTTTTCCAACCAGCGCTAGCAAAGTGTTAGAGCCTTGCTTGAGCTTGATGTTTTTGTAGCCCGGGACTGGGCTAAGCAAATGCTCAAGGCATTGTAGTGCAAAGTTCAGAAAATCCATGGTTTTCACGGCTTTTCACGCACATATGGTTTTTGAGGTCCAAATGGCCCAAACGTACCACGTACCAGATCATCTGGTACAAATGCATGTCTAGGTTTTGAGGATGTTAGAGAGTTTGTCAATGACTCGCATGAGAGCCTCAGGTTTTCCACGGGAGGCGGCCGCAGGGACTCGTCTAAAGCCATTGGATTCCGTGATCAGGGGGGAGTGTTTGGTGATGCTAATCACTTCATTCTTGATTCGTGCCCTTGTGCGATCTGTTGGATTGGAATGTAAGGGATGGTCTTGGATTTGTTTGGCTCCCTGGCCAGTTGCCTTTCTACATCAAGGACTGCTCGAAGTTTCAGTACTCTTGCGGTGAATCAAATATGGTGAGAGCAAGTCGTGTTGAAGAGAACGTGCCGTTTTTCTCACGTCAGGTTGACTTGATTCCTGGAGTTCCTGCAGCCCCAGTGTCAAAGGATTCTGGTGATGCGGATCGTGTTGAGCCTGCTGTCGTTCCCAGTGTAGCTCCTGTTTCAGTCGGAGCTCCGGTTGAACATAGTGGTGATCGCAGTTCCGCGTTGGCGGAGTTCATTGAACTAGGCCCCGAAGATGCTCCCATCCCTCGGTTGCCTCTTAGTGCTGTAGAAGCCCGTGAGTCAGCCCTCAGCATCGACCGCCAACTTACACATTATCCAAAGAATCCCACCTGTGACATTTGTAACAGGGCCCGCCTTTATTCCAAGAGGGTGAAGTCGCGAAGGCTTATCGATGATGCAGGTGATCTTCCAAAGCCAGATGCTTTCGGACAGCAATTAGCATGTGACCATTTGATAGTGTTCAAGTCCGCAAAGGGCAGGTCAGATCATGCTGTGCTCATCGTCCAGGATTGTTTTTCAAAGGTGTTGAATGCATATCCTACTTTCTCTCGAGAAGCTCCTCAACTTGCTGCTCACTTGAAGCACTTTGTTGGCTTGAAGTCGACATCGTACACTGTTGTGAAGTCAGATGCAGCAAACGAGATTCTTCGTGCTGTGACCGACAATGGATGGTTGCCTGAGCCTTCTGTTCCTGGCAGGTTTCCTCATAACGCAGCCCTTGAGAGAGAAGTCAGAACGTTTCAAGAGATCTGTCGTTCGGTGTTTCTTCAGGCCGGATTTGCTGCTCGACCTCAGTTGTGGCCTCACGCATGCTCATATGTTGCGATAGCCATGTCTGCATTTATCAAGCCGGATGAAGGAGAGACACGTTGGAAAGTCGCCTTTGGAGAAGAATTCTTAGGACCGAAGTATCTGCTTGGCCAACTTGGATTCGTCAGAACGAAGGGTCAAGGGAAATCAAAGTTCAGCCCAAATGCTGAACCAGCAATCTTCGTTGGCTGGCGTCTTGACTTTGGACTGCGGTACCGTGGTGTGCTGTACTTTGTGTTATACTCCCACCTTCGTGAGAACATGTCTTCATATCCAGTTTCGCAGTTTCATGATGCGGAAGTTTATTTCAATGAGCAGGTCACTTTTCCTTTGCAGTCAGCAGCGGAATCTGCCTTGAAGGTTTTGAAGGATCCACAACAGGTTGAGTTGCATGACATTGACTCCCTTCCTGTCCCGTTCGTCGATGCCGAGCTAGTCAAGAAGACCAAACGGGTATACATTACCTATGCTCGAATGTTGAAAATTGGCCCAACTCCTGGTTGCCGTGGCTGTGACAATGACTCTTCTGCTCATAATGCGGAGTGTGTTGCACGCTTTGAGAAGGAGTTTGGGGTCAGGAATGAGGAAGGAGATCTTGTCGAACCAGTTGCGCCTGCGGAACCTGCGGAACCTGAACTGCCAATGCTGGAAGATGTTCTCCTTGAAAGTGATAGTGATTACTCTCCATCTATCGCACCAGAAGTCGAAGGACCAGAAGTCATTGATGTCGAGGCTCTTCCGGATTTGGATTATGAGCCTTTTGATCCAACGGTTGATTCAGTACCTGAGTGTCCACCGGCTAGTGGTCTGGCTGCCATTCGTACTATCGCTTCCGATGCTGCTCTTGAGTTGCCTCAAGAGGACGTGCAGTCGATCTTTGGGAGTGCTTTCAATCAGGGGGGTCAGCTTGGCATGCTTCAGAGCGCCGCGGCCGTCTCCGAAGTTGAGAGTAGGACCAAGAAAGTGAAACACAACAAGGGTAAACATGAGTTGTCAGGCAGTGATGTGTTCTTCGAATTTGCTTGCTCGAAGGATTCCAATCTTGGCGTTGTAGGCTCAGACCATGGCGTGAAGGTGGTTCGCTTGTGTAAGGAAAGCATAGACCTCGAAGATCCTGGAAGCATTGAGCAGCTCATTGAGCAGGTGCGTGCTTTCCCCGGATGCTCTATCCATGGCTCAATCGAGTGTAAACCTTGGAGTCAATGGCAGCGACTCAATGAGAAGAAACATCCTCGACTTTTGGAAAGGATCAGAAAGGAGCGTGAGGACAGCGAAGCCCTGCTCAGACAATTTATCAGAGTTGCAAACGTGTGCCTTGATCAAGGTGGAGATTGTTCGTTCGAATGGCCCCGCTTCTGTTCAGGCTGGTCATTGCCGTGTCTTCAAGATTGGATACTCGAGAGGAATCTTCACTCAGTGACGTTCAGCGGCTGCACGGTAGGAGTTCAAGCGAACGGCAAGCCAGCCAAGAAGCCGTGGAGGTTCCTGTCGTCATCCGTTCGGCTCATCAACAGCTTGGCCGCCCTTCGCTGCACTCATTCCAGTCATGAACCGTTGCAAGGCAAATGGACTCGCATGTCTGCTTTCTATCCTAAACCTTTGTGCAATATGATCATCAACTCACTGTTTCCACATGTCGTGAATCAACATGTTTTCAGCATGCCTTGTGTCGCTCAGAAGCAGCATCCTCATCGGAACAAGCTCGTGAAAGGTTATCCGTCAGTGCCGTTAGATGTGATGATGGCTGAGACAGGATGCTATGAAATCAGGACTCCTGCTTTTGTGCATAGGTTGCTAGATCGTGCCGAGTGGAAGGGCAACCCTGCAGCCTTTAAGGCCATTGAGAGCGAGAAACAGGGTCTTCTTGCAAATGGAACATGGGATGAGTCCAAGATCCGTCCGAAGTCTGAGATCTTGGCGCAAGCCAGAGCTTCTGGTGAGAAGATTCACATAGGTTCCTTGATGGTCATTGTCAGTATCAAAGGCTTTGAAAAGCCATCCAGTGAGTGGCTGGTGAAGGCAAGAATCGTCTTTAGAGGCGACGCTGTCAGAGATGAAGAAAACCAGGCGGCAGTGTTTGATAGCATTGCCGCTTCTGCTCCAACAAGTCTCAGTGGACTTAATCTGATAATTGCCTATGGTCTTCTCGAAGGGAATGAGACCACCACTAGCGACTGCATCAAGGCCTACGTCCAGTCTGTTCTGAGTTCCTCGCAGTTGACTTATGTACTTTTGCCGATTGAACTGGTTCCGGATCATGCTAAACATATTCATCAGCCATGCGCGCCGCTGATCAAATCATCGTACGGCCATCCGCTGGCCAGTGCGTCATGGCAAAACCACCTCTCAAAAGTCCTTGCTCAAGAGCTGGGCGGATTCGAATTTGAGCAGCTTCCATCGTGTTTTTACTTTCCTGGTCTGCGATTAGCCCTTTCAGTGTACGTTGACGATTTGACATTGTCAGGTCCCAGTGCTAATCATTCCAAGTTTTGGAAGACTTTGAGAAAGGTGATTCAACTTGAAGATCCAGCACCGTTGTCAAAAGTGTTGGGGAGAGGTCACTTAGAGTATGATGGTGGTCTAGCTCTTCACTCCGCTGATTTCGCAAGGCAGTGTGTCAAACTTTTCGAAGAACTATCAGGCAAACCTGTCAAGCATTTTCGCACACCTCATGTCGATGAAGGCAGCCTCCTGGCAGATGATCAAGTTGCCAGAGGACAGTTGTCTGATGTGGCAGCCAAATTGGTGATGAAGTTCATGTGGTTGGGTCGGATTAGTCGGCCGGACTTGCTGGTGGCGATCAATGTTTGTGCAGGTCACATCACTCGATGGACTCTCAATGATGACAAACGCATGACCAGGCTTGCTGGCGATGTAGCTGCAACTTTGGACCATTGTCATGTCATGCAGGTTCATGACAAGCCTTCGGATTTGTGGCTGTCGTTGTATGCCGACGCTGACTTTGGCAGCGCGCCCGACATGAAGTCAACGTCGGGATATCTGCTTGCGTTGGAGGGTCCGCGTTCTTTTGCTTTGATTCTGTGGTGTAGTAAAAGGCAACGTGCGGTGTCTCGGTCAACGACCGAAGCTGAATTCGTTTCCCTTTCCACATCACTCTTTACCGAGGCAGTTCCGTTGCTCGAGATTTGTCAACAGCTTTTCACTTCTAAAATGATGTTGAACTGCTATGAGGACAATCAGGCAGTGCTCGCAATTTTGGCCCGCGGATTTTCGCCCAAATTGCGACACCTCAGCAAATTTCACAAGATCAATGTAGCCTCGACCTGCGAGGCTTTCAATGAGCTTGACATCAATGCGGAATACATTGAATCGCTCAAGCAGCGTGCCGATGTTCTCACAAAGTCTCTTGGAGTTTCTCTGTGGGATTCTGCACTCAAGCTTCTTCACATCGTGTCGATCAAGACCTGAAGCTTTTCGGATATCCAATCTAATCGTATCAGATTATGTCAACATGCGGATGTATCTAAGCTGCATTTGCATTCGTGTCCTTTGGATTTTGTTTAGTCATCTTCATTGGACTTTCTCATGGACTTTCTTTGCTTTTCCTTGTTGTTTGTCCAGGTTTGGCTGCGTAAGCGCCTACTGGCATTCACTGTGGAATTTCTTAGTCAGTCTTTGGTATCAATCAACTCGACTGATGATGTTTAACCATCTGACGTTGGTCACCGCCGGCACTTGTGGATGCAGCTAAGCTTGGCATCTACTTTTCTCCATAAAGCTTCCTTGCAGGAAGCAAGTCACAAAGGGGAAACGTCCTCCAAGAGTAGGTCGGAGAACGTTTGCCACAACGACCTTTTCTTACAGTCTTTTGTCCTTGGTCTGCTGAGCATTTCCTTGGATTTCAGTAAGTATATTCATTGGATTTCCTTTTGCCTTGTGCTTTCATCATTGGACTTCTTTTGGATTTCATGTCATTGTCCTGGATTTCCGGTTGATGATTGGCTGCGTTGAGCGCCGCTTCAACCTGCACAGTTTCTTGGACGTTGCATTTTCAGACCTTTGCACTTCAGTGCTTTCTTCATGTCGAGACTGGCTGCTTTAGCGCCGCCTCGTGTTCGAAGGTCACTTGGATTTTGAATTCATTTGAAATCTCTAGGCATGACAGATCCCTTCAATGGCATCTTTGCATTTTGTGCCTGGAATCAGCCAGTTACGCACTCGACTCCGTAGGCCTGATCAACCTTCGTATGTCGTTACCTTGACCTGTACAGTTCGTGAAGAGGGGGGACTTGAAATAAATGGTGTAAAATATACCCATTTAGTTCACTGTAAAACTTCCCTCCAGCACGGTCAAGGGTTCCTTAGGCACACGCAATCTCCGTGCCTAAATCACCTTAGGCACGCCATCTCTGTGCCTAAATCTAATTTGGCTCAAGGAAAAGGTTACCGCTGCTGCTGCCCTAAGTGGTTGTAGCTACGGCTTTTCTTGTAACTTCTTGCTTGTTTGGTTGTTTGGGGGTGTTGGTTTCCAACTCAATTTTTATTGATTATTGATTCATTGGTTTATTGTTATATTTATATATTCATTGATTTGATTGATTGATTGATTGATTGATTGATTGATTGATTGATTGATTGATTGATGATTTGGCTCGTTGATTTGGCCGAATCGCTCATAGGATGTGTAGTGAACTACCTCTTCTTTGTTTTCGCCAGTGGATAATGAGGTCAATGCTTGGGTCGATGATCAAAATATGGGTGTTTCTCAAAACATGTGACACCCCAAAACATACAATATCAACCCATTTATTTGACTAATAAACGAACAATGAGGTGGGTTGCCTATTTTGAGACACACCCATGTTGCCCTTGGGAGACTTGGCATGTGCAAGAGCATTTGGGCATATGTTTGAAGCCAAGATCTAAACCGCCTGGTTTCCTTCTCGGACCGAGGTTTCCGTCAACGATGAGGACCATGTGTTGGTGGCGAGCTCAAACGCATTTTTTGCAGTCATTGCTGACGATTCATGGCTGATTCACGTGTGTTAATGGTTATTGGTCGACTTTTGCTGGTCCTTGATTGACGGTTGATACTTGATGATTCTAGGTTCTGGCTGTTTGACCGTGTTTTAGGTGTTCATGGTGCCAGATTTCTGTTTTTTTTCTTCGACTGTACGTAAAGCAAGCAGAAATTATGTTCATCAAATCAAGTCACGAATCTATTTATGTATCTGAAGAAATCTCATGTTTACCCAGAAGATTCTCCATCAAACCGGCCAGCAACAATGGATTTTGGTATCAGATTGTTTGGGAAGTTAACCAAGAATGATAAGTCATTCGCAGCTCAAAATTTTCAAAGATGCCCACTGTACCCCTCAGCGCCTTTTCAACCAATCGTAAGCATGATGAATCCTACCCTGGACACCCACAGTTCTTTCAACTATCCACAATGGTTGGGATGATGGGCACCTCGAAAGCCAATTCTGGTCATACCAATGCTTACTGATTAATCAGACCTTATGACATGGATGCGGCTAAAGATTGTTGCCAGATGGTCACATCTTTCGATGTCATGTCTAGGGGTAGATGTCCGTATAGCTGTTAGTTATCGAGTCAGCTTGAACATACTTTCGACAGACTCAGCTTACCATCCCAACTGTTCACCAGACTCACTGGGTTGGTTTTCTACCCGGCTGTTTCAACCAGCAACTCTGGGAGGGGTCCAACGTCAATTTTCCAGCCAATGGATGGTCATCCCGTCATCCCCGTGCTCAGCTCCCAGAACGGGGATGATCGCTGAGGTCCACCTGGTTGATTTCAAAGCAGCATCACCCCTCAAAGTGGTGGCTTTCCTACTACGATGCTACCTTCTGCCCCTGAAAAACGATCAACTTCGCATGATAAACCTGAGGGTTTAGCTGAGTTCAGCTTCATCCCAGCTTGATCATTCACAAATTCCTGGGGATGCCCGAAGAAGCTTCTGACACTGAGGTTCGGGATGACGATGTGCTGTTGAGCTACTCTGGTGATGAGGCCGCAGAAAGGGAGGCGTTGCAGTGATGATCTTGGATCCATCAAGAGACTGGCGGAGTTCGGATGTGCTTCAATTGATGCATACATCATTTTTTTGATTTGGGTCTGGGTGAACCTATTCTTTCAGTATGGTGAAGTGGACGGGAGCACCAGGTTGGCTCTTGCCACGTCGCCTCAGAAAGTACGGATAGGTCACAGGCCCTTACAAAATGGAATCACCAAAGATATCCCCAAAGGGGGCACGCTGGGTTTTACCGAAGGTCCATTGATCATTGTCTACCATTGAAAAATTATCCATCCTTGCGGTGCATCACGAGTTGTCGCTGAGAGTTTGCAGTGCAGGATGTGTTTTTTTCGACGACTGGATTGTGTCAAAACTCTCGATTCCAACGTTGTGTCTGCAAGCAAAGCGATACACTGAGTTGTTTTTTCATGGCCATTGTTGGCCATTTCGCTTCGGCCTTCGGAACTCTATATAATATATATATATATGTATATAGAGTTTTATTATTTGTTTTTTAGCGGGAGATAGATACTGGCAATCTATACAGAACCACAGACTTCTGAACTTTCTGCAGAGCTAGCAGCAACCCTGTTTTGTTTTGTGTGGAGATGCACGGTGATCCAAGCACCAAGTCCGTTAAATTTCACCATCACACTTTGTCGCCAGCCCACCTTGGAGAACATCAAGATGCCCAGAGGGAAGGCAAGCTGATGAGTTGCCTGTGAAGGGTTGAGCAACGAGGCAACAAGCATGGCTTGTTGGCTGGAGAATGAGCCACAATAGAATGGATACAGTATGTAGGGATATAGCCAACAACACGAATGATGATGATGATGATGATGATGATGATGATGATGATGACACGAATGATGATGATGATGATGATGATGATGATGATGATGATGATGATGATGATGATGATGATGGTGGTGGTGGTGGTGATGATGATGGTAATGGTGATGATGGTGATGCATACATACAACTCACCTGTTTGAATTCTAGCTCGGCTAAACTGAGCCAATCTGATGGCTTGGTGGCTTGGGTTGTGGGCAAGGAGACATAGCCAGCGACCCTTTGGGGATGCCGGGGCAGTGGGCGCTGTGGCCTTGAAGCTGGGGATGAACCAAGAACGACGGATGGCAGGGATATGACCAACACTGACCAACACTCCAAGTGAACAAATGGGGGGTTCATAAAATAGGGGACCCTCAACATGGGCGGCTTATTACTATAAATGGTATTTGAGGGCATCGCTATTTTGAGAAAGCCCCTTTTCAAATACTTGGCTGGTTATTGGCTATAGAATAAGCAACAGTAAGTAGGGATTTAGCCGCAAACAAGACTTGGGATCAGCGTGATGATGATGATGGTGATGATGATGAACAAGGCACAAGGTGCTTCGGACTTGCGCCTTCAGGTTCTCTTGAGGCTGCTCGAGGAGGAGAAGGACCGGCTCGCCTGTATTGATTGCCATTTTTTTCCCTATGCTTCCAGTTACAGATACCAGTTTAGTAGCCGGCCCTCAACGACAAAGGTAGAAACCAGCTAGTTACGAAATGTAAAGGTGACTGGAAGGGATGGGTTTGTTTCATAGAATTGTTTAACCACAATGAGCCACCAACCAGTAGGTTTTAGAATGGTCGTTCCTGGAAAGCGCATACATATACCATCCCAGTTAGTAAATCGAAATTTATGATACACAATGTAAATTCCAAATTTCAAGGATCCCTTTCCGGACGAAATACCTAAAGGCTTCACTGTCTGGACAAGCTCACAACGCATTGACTGAGACGGGAGATGTGCAAACAGTATACTTTATATACACCACCAAGGGTCCCAAGGTTATGGTAATGAACCGAAGACATTAGTTTCTAAACTGGATCCGGTTCAACCCTTTGACTGGATGTGGTTAAACCATTTCTCCATCATATTCGGCCTGCTGTCCTTTGTTTTTGACATGTTGAATTTCAAAAATATATATGCTGGTGGTTGGGGGGGAGCGATTTGGAGCCAAGGGTATCCTTGTAGCCCTAACCAAACGGTAGACAAGGGTCTCCTATAGCCCTTACCAAGGGTATCCTTGGAACCACTGGCACCCCAGGTCACGGTTTTGGATGCCCCATCCCTTCCGGTACAGGAGACCCAAGGCGGCATTTTGCTTTCCAAGGCGGCGCAGTTGCCGGTTGCCAGTGATAGGTTTTTCACCATGGTGAATCATGGTGAAAACTTGAGTGAACCATGATTTTTACCATGTTCAAGCATAGCGTTTAGTATGATTACCGTGGTTGACCATAGTGACTTATTACCAATTTATGTACTTGCTTACCATTTGGTGATTGGGGAGGCCATTGGTGAAGCGGTTGCATCCGGAAGGACCCGCACCAGTTACCCCGGAGATTTTCCCGACCTTTGGGAATGGGCTTGCCTTGCCTGTAAAGAGTCGTCCCACATACGACAAGGTGCACAATGGCTTCCCGACTACCAAGGGTGAAATTAAGTGCATAGGCTGCAAGGAACAGCTCCTTTGACGCCAAAAAAGTAACATTACGCGCAATTCCCACCCTTTGCCCGGAAACTTGAACATGGTACAACAGTATAACACTCAGCAACTTGGAGAAATTACGAAAACGTTGGCTATACGCAGCGATGTGTGCTTTAGGACTTTGTGGTTTACTGTTTATGGTGTCAGGGTTTAGGGTTTAGGTTTTTAGGGTTTTAGGGTTTAGGGTTTAAGGTTTGAGGTTTAGGGTTTACAGTTTTTCGGTTGAGAAGCAAGAAACAGCGGGCCTGCGCAGGAATTTGAGGGTCCAGTATGACAAGCGATTGTGCACTTGTAAGTTTCCGGGCAAAGGGTGGGAATTGGTCGTAACATTATTACCATCATTGGTTGTGTACTCAGAGTTGTTAGCATTTGTTTATCGATGTTGAACAGGAAATTGCTTTTGTAGTTTATGTTATAGTAGTTGACCATTATTATTTGTGGTTAGTGATTTAGTTTACCATTAACTTTGAACTATTGAATGCGATCGTGGTTGTTTGCTCTTATTATATAACAATCATGGAATCATTGCCAGATTTGAGTAGTATTGCAATCTAATCTGTTGTGGCCAGTACGAGCTTGGGTTGGACGTTATGACTAAGTAGTACTGGCCATTTATTCCTTTTGTTATTGTTTTGCTTGGCAGGTTGGTTGGAAACAATCAGTTTCACTACTATATATCTCTATGATAAGGGTAGCCCGCGAGTAGCATATCCTAAAACAACGCCATTGAGTTGAATCAAAAATAGACAAGTTGTCAACAGTACGTGTTAATCATAGGTACCTCCAACCGTCAGCAAAGGAAACTTACCAGGTAATCCCATCCCATTGCCTGGTTAGTCAGCACCGAACAACACATGTCACACCATATCACCAGCATTGGGGAGATGATTGGAAGTACTGCAACAAATTGCTCAACACACAGACAACACACACACACATAATTTCAGACATGCATGACTATGTTTCACAGACATACACTGGTATACATTCGTATGCAACGAGACATGCATTTTCAGACATGTGAGCATGGAAGCACCCATTTAGCAGTTTGTCCAAATAAGAGTACACCCAGTCATCATCCTTAGTTAATACGAATCATCTATAGCAACAACCCATTCATAACTTGTTGGCGTTCCCATTGGATAGAAACACTCATTTGATCAGATGCTGGTTTCTCAAGTTATGGGGGTGCCACCAGTGATCATCCTTAATATTCATCATGTATAGTAACAAACCATCCATAGCTTGGGGGCACCCCCCCAGTTGTGACCCAGTGTTGATCTCTTAAGAGTAATTTACCAACCGTGCCAAACTGGCTTGCGAAACCATTCACAAAATCATCCGCAATGAGAACCATTTGTAGCTAAAACTATTAAAAAATAGTTTAAACAAATATTCATTTGTAGTTTTTAACCATGAAAAAAATCATCTTGAACAATGAACATAAACATGTAAAAACTCTATCCAGAACTTGGGGTATTCCCATGGCTTGAGAAACCACCAGATCTCCATGGCCAGCGGGGCCCCACGTGCGTCACAGGGAGCTGCGCGGGCCGACACCACCGTGGGAAAGGCCAATGACCAGCGCTGCCGACTGTGGCCTTCGCAAGGGTTGAACTAACCGTGGCGGGTTTAGAAGAATGGTAACACATGGTGAATAGTGGATAAACATGGTGAATAGTGGATAAACATGGTGAATGAAATGTGTGTTTTTCGAATGGTTGAGAATAGTGGATCAACATGGTGAATAAGAAGCAACAATGGAGGGTTCGGAGTATCAATAATGGTTAGTAAATGGTTAGCTGATAGTGGTTAAACATGGTTCATAATAGGGGATAAATGGGGATAACAAGCAATACTTTTTGAAGAACGGTTGGATTTTCCATTGTCGACGGGCTTACTGTATAAGAATGGTTGGATTTTCCAAAGCTATTTCTATGTTTAGGACCACTAGTAATGGTCAATAGTAGGTGAAAATGATCAACAATGATCATCGGTAATATTCGCCGGTGGGTTTACCATAATGTTTTTTACTGTATAAGACTGGTGTATGGAATGTGAGAGTGTCATACGTGTACGGAAATAAGGCTGGTGAGGACACCAAACAGGCGACACAAAGGTCGTTGGGTTTCGTCTCAAGCCATGAATCACTCTCGACGAAGAGTTTGGTCGCCTGGGTTCAGTGTAGGGACCTTCCTCTGCATTGGATCCTGGTCTAAGTTATGGCTCTGTAGGCGATTTCCGCACCATAGTCATAGCCATATAGCCATAGCACAGCAAACATAGCCATAGCACAGCAAAACCATAGCCATATTGGACACCTTAGATCTGTTCGTTAACACAAAATTCAGCAGCGTTTGGTGCTTCAGCCACTTGAACAATCACTCAACATTGACAATATAAGCATGATCTTTTGCGGCTTGTTTGAACTCTTTTCATTCTGTAAGCCCTTGGGTCGCCCGAAAGACAAGAAGGATTGGCACAAATGTTGTTAATATCAAGGGTTGGTAGAAGTCCGTGCCATTGAGTGGCTGGTATAACTCAATATAGGCACAACTCGCAGAAACTTGTGGACAATGTAGCAACCTTTGGTACACCCTAGCAACAGTTCCAGAAAACTGTATCAACGTTCCATACAAAGATGATACACATTCATTAAATACATTGGAATACAACAGATGTGGCTTCATGCCAGCACAATTCTCAGCAACCAGCGAAGATGCAAATGAACATCGCGTGGAGATTGTTTTTTGATGTGAACAGGCCGTGTTCCGCCTGTTTTCACACAATGGAGTGGATGGTCCCACTACAAACTCGTTCGTAACTATTTGTAGCTGGTTGGCAAATCATGGCGATTGGTTCGACCAACTCTACGCAACAAAAATATGATTGATAAGATCTTTCAGAGGGGTTGAAACCACCAACCATATGGTTACAGTCAATATTGAGCAACCATCCAACTAATGATGGGGGATAATCACCAACAATAGTAGGGAAAACAATAGTTAATCATAGGGGAACCAGGGGTACAGGGTTTTGACCCACAGCCATATAGTATGGATAAATTATTCATTATAAAGTGCCCGGTAGTTTCACCGTTTCAGCCCATGAAGGAGACTTGCGTTTGCTTCCCATATGATGGCCCATAGGGTTGTTGGCGAGTATGCCCTATTGGTAATTTATACGGGACATGCAGCAGCCACAGTCTAGTTGGATGTAGCCATAGGTTGTAACAACATGTAGCAACTAAGCAGTCTGGCCGAGCATAGCGTTTGGAATGGTTCGGAGGTACCTTATTGTACATCACCAGATTGGTTGGCACATTTCCATTTATCAACCAAGGCATCCCTATTATTAATATATCAAGATATACCACGACCTTTCAAATCTAACTTATCGTCAAGTTGCATACATATATTCATCAGTTATTTGAATATACATTTATTCATAATTTATGTATATTTATTTATTTATTCATTTATTTGTTGGTTTAGTTTTAAGTATATGTATAGAGATAGAGGCATGGTACATGGGTGCCCCTTCCCTGGAAGGTGGTTGTTGTGGGAGATGATGACCTGGATCGAAATGGCAATCCGGTGCCGATGGACACCCGCCGCGCTGCTGGGCCGGTCGCATTTGCCGCAAGAGACAAACCATGAACCAAACACCAACCAAGCACTTACGGCTCATCATGGAGCATCATTTGCTTGGTGCTTTGTCACAATTAGTGGTGATTCATTATGCTTAATGAAGATCAAAGATGATGAACCGGCAGTTGCTGAATGACCAAGCAACCATGAACCATTGACCAATTTGAGTGGGTCAAAGAATATTTGTCACCAACCATGACCTAAAAGGGAATAGCCTTGGTTGGCAATCGGTGTGGGTTTAGGATACGTCGTGTCGATGACAACATATGGTATGTGCAGGGCAGGCTGTGGAAAAGACAAACCAATTCTCTTTAACCACGGTTGCCATGATTATACTTGTTATTAGACTGATAGCTTGTGGATGCAAAGAACGATCGGACACCAAGATGTACATATTTTAGTTCACTTTCCAAATGGCCGATCATTTTCGGTTTTCGTGGGGTTGCTAGGCCCCCATAGCATAGATGGTCATTTAGCCTAACTATTCATGGTTGGGGGGTACGTTCCTACGATGTTTACAGAGGTTGTACCAGCTCGGTCAAATTAAGTCATGTGATACTGTAATAACGACAGATCGCCACGGCAACACTTATTCCTTACAGTGACAGGAATAACGCTTAGCCCCCATTGGAATCTGCTCATACCTTCCCTTCACTGAGAACATCGTTGATCTCTGCCAGGACGTTGAAGTGGGCGATTTTGTCCGCTTTCGATTTGGCAATGAGGTTGGGTGGAAAATGTTGAGTTTCAGAACATTTGGGCATGTTTTCTTCCTAATGATTGCTTGTCCCATCAGCATCAACACTAGCAAAATCAGGAGCAGTACTATCATCATCGCTACTACCCTCATCATCATCATCATCATCATCATCATCATCAACATCATCATCATCATCATCATCATCACCAGCATCATCATCATCATCATCATCATCATCACCAGCATCATCATCATCATCATCATCATCATCACCAGCATCATCATCATCATCATCATCATCATCACCAGCATCATCATCATCATCATCATCATCATCACCAGCATCATCATCATCATCATCATCATCATCACCAGCATCATCATCATCATCATCATCATCATCATCGTCATCATCGTCATCACCAGCATCATCATCAACATCAGAATCATTGGAATCATCATCTTGACCAGTGTCCTCCTCCTCCTCATCATCATCATCATCATCATCATCGTCATCGTCATCGTCATCTTCATATTCATCATCGTCATGACAATGATCAACATCATTTTCATGTTTGTGTTGAATTTCATCGTCATCATCATCATCGTGATCCTCATCATCACCAGTAGTGGCAGCATCAAACTGTTTGATTGAGAGCTTTCATCCAGTATTGAGAGGGCAACAATTTATGAAAGATGGTTCTCAACTTGATGTGTGGCATTCATGAGTGGCATGCACACTTCACAGAAAAGGTGACCAACAATCGCAGGCATTGTACACACACACAGACAGACAAGATCACGGCGAATCAGATTCGTTGTTGGGTTTGTCACTCAATCATGAGAATACATATCGGCTTGAAGGTTGCTGGTGAACTTCTCGACTGGAGTGAGTGGGGCAGCAGGTAAAATCAGGTGACAAGGGGTTGACAGGTAGTGGCCCACTAGTACTTCCTATGCGGAATCAAAGCCATGGTTAAGAACCTGGTGGCAGGTCGAACTACGAGGACGACCCAGCATGAGCTGGTTGATAAGCAGTGTCTTACCTAGCGATTACCCCACACGGGCTACACGTGTCCGCCATGCAACATATTCCAAATTCCATTTTTCAAAAGAACGTCACTACCATTCACCATTCTGATCTTTTCATTCTGAATCATTCTGAGCTATTGCGAAAGTTTTGCGGTTGATCTTTTTCAACCATCGTCCTGATTGATATAAAAGTTTTTGTTTTGCTCTTCTGAATCATTCTCAGCCATTGTTAAAGGTGATTGTTTAGCAATCCTTATGCTTCCAGTCGCCTATGTAGTAGGTAACCAGCTGGTTTCTACTATTGTTGTAACTGTGATTGGTTACCTACTAGAAAGGTAATTGGAAGAGTAGGGCATACTTAGGCATACTTAATCATGTTCAACCATTATTACCACATAGAACCATCACTCACCACTAAGTTATCACACCCCAATCATTAATCATGGTAGGGGATTCACATGAATTGTGGTAGTAACAATTGGTAGGTTGTTTCAATTAATTACCCTACCAATATAGGTTATAGGGCTGGTTCAACTACAAGTTACCATTAACATCTCATGGCTCATGCAAATACATAGATCCATGATGATCCATGTATAGGTAATTACCCCTACAATCATGGTTATAGGGGTGGTTCAACCACCCACCAGTTATCAACCAACTGTCGGTCCCTGCCGGCAGGTGAAGCTGGACATCGGCAAGTCCGAGTTCCGCACCGTTTCCGCCACGGAATGCCTGGGGGCTCGGTGCTATGCTGCCAGGAATCGATGCAGGTGAGATCCTAGGGATTGCTGGTGGTTCAATGCCTGGGGGACACCCAAGAATGCTGGGTTTATTACTGTAAATAGGAATATAAAGTTTGATCTGGGGGTGCCCCTATGGCTTGAGAAACCACCACATCACCACTTCGGATCATTTTGGTTAGGATCATTGATGATGATTTTACATCTTTTAGTTCAGGAAACCACCAGCCCCAGCCCGCGGCAATCTGGCAATCAGGAAATTCCTTGCCGTATTTTTTGTGCTCTTTGGTTTCACACTGAACTGAAACGGAAAGGTTTATGAACAAACATGTTGCGTACAAATGGTCATGACTGTACATTTGATGATGTTCATCATGATGGCTATCAGTTGTGTCGCCCCACTGTTCATCATAAAATTACAACTCTTGTCATTCAGACATTTCAGACCTTCATAATGTCAATTGACAGCAATGTTCAACATTTTTTTGCCATTTCATTGTCAGCATCACTGTACAATCATCGAATGAGGAATTGCTAAATGTCAGAAACACACACACAATATCATTGGATGGAAAAGTAGAACTACCTGACCTGGAACACAGGTACAAGGGCACATGCATGGCCAAACGTGCGAAAAATGTACATGCACACAGATGTAGCTACACATGTACAATGTACAATGTGTGTGTGCTTCTATCATTCCCTACCCTCATCATAGGTAACCAGTTGGTTTCGACATGTTTCAATAATTGCTTTTTGGGGTTAGTTACCTACTATAAGGTAGCTGGAAGGGTAGGGATTGATAGACTCATAAATCAACACGTCCCATCCCGCTACTCCCATGGCACTAAGGCCTGGCCAAGTGGAAAGCTTGATGACTCTGAGTTCCTAAAAACAGCTGGGCCGCCCTCGACAGATCTCAGCTCATTGCCATGGAATCCCCTGGAAGTTCAAGGTGTCCAGTTGTGTTGGTAAAAACTCCATGTGTTTCTCAGATGTGTTGCTGTGGAGGTTCGACACAAACACCTTAGGGACTACCAGCTTAGGTCTCTGCAGATCCAACTTCTGATTCGTGCAACTGCCATCTTGACCACCCTGCGACGTGGCCCAGCCGGGAAGATGCAGCGGTTTCTGAATTTTGGAGCAGCTACTGCTGCGGCAAATTGCGGTTTTGAGATGTGTGAAGAGCTGGAAGCCAGTGGAATGATCAAAATCTACTCCCAGGATGAAGATAAAATCAAGGTTTGTTGGTTGGCAAGGGTGTACCGTGGTGGTCTTAGCCGTTCACCTGTTGTACTTCCGCAGTAAACCCTGGGTTTAAGTGGGTGGTGGCAATCCGCGAGTAGCTTACACGCCATGAAAGTAGGCTTTTTGAAGCACATTTGAAACGTAAGGACCTTATTTTGAGGAGGATAGTGATTTTTGTTGCCATTTGCGAGCTTGAAAGAGTTTGCCTTTTGCTGCTAAGGGGGATAGTGAAATCGGAAATAAAAACACTTCGATCATGGCAAGTCTCTTGACACATCATGGCGCTCTTGTGGGTGCCCACCGTGGCGCTCGAGTCGGACGAGTCAGGCCCCAACTTCAGCAGACACGGAGACACCACCAGTTGTGGCGCTTCACCAGGAATGCTATGACCAGGGTTCGCCTAGAGTTCCAGTGTAGGAGTTCACTATCGGGATTTCTCAAGCCATAGCGGACCACAAAATCGGACGGTTTATTACTTGAAATGGTTAATGAACAAGTCATAGCGGACTCTCCAAATCATCCAGTTTATTGACCGTTTATAGCAATTCTAAATCAGAAGGTCAATTGTACCATGATTTACCATCAAGTACGGGGGGGTATGGATCTTCAATGAATTCATGCGATAGTGTCACTGTTGGAAATTGGTGCTGCTAAGAAAAATGAAAAGATCCCCAAGTTGCTGCAGGAAGGGTGTAAAGGTGCTTGGATATAGGGACCAATACTCTCAACAGGGCTGGGAACACGACTTTTGACAAAGAATATGGGTTTGCCCAACACTTTCTCTACCCCCAAAAAACCAGCAGTTTCTCAATTGATAGTGATTCTGATAGGTTGGCTGAGGGGCACCACCGTCTATTGATAAGTCCATATGATTGAATGATTCAAGGCATAGAATGGCTGCACAACTGGAAGGCGGTATCCTGCTGGAGTTTTGAAAGACCAACAGACTCAATTGTGCCAAGAAAAAGAAGAGCGGCTCTCAGTATTTGGAGCGCCAAAACTGCCACCAGAAAGCATCAGAAACCAATGGTTGATTGCGGTTATGAAGCTGGTCATTGATGAATATTGATGGATATGATAAGCTCAGTTAACATCAATGTTCTTTAGCCAGTTTGAGTTGCTACGGCGGTTCGTTTAGGGGCTACAAAGATTGCGAGAACGACGCAGAAACGGCGAGAAATTGAAGACACTTGCGATGGGACCGTAGCCCCAAAGTCGTGCAACCAACGGCCCCAAATGCAGCAAGATGACGCAACTTCATCCCCAACCCTGTCACTCACATGCACTTCGTGGCGATGTCATGCGACTTTTGCGTCCAGTGGGTGTTGCAGGTTGCAGCTGCGCCCAAAGAAGGTACCTTTTTAAGTCACAGAAAGATGCTAAGCGTCTCAGAGATCAAGGAGGATCCCGGCATCAGAAACAATAGATCATCGTAAACAGTATCCTAATGATAAGACAAATCATCATCATCATCAGCAGCAGCATTATCATCATCATCATCAGCATCATCATCATCATCATCATCATCAACATCAGCAACAGCATCATCATCATCATCATCATCATCATCATCATCATCATCATCAACATGAGCAACAGCATCATCATCATCATCATCATCATCATCATCATCATCATCATCCTCATCATGTTCATCTTTATCTTCATCTTCATCATCATCATCATCACCATCATCATCATCATCATCATTATCATCATCATCATCATCATCATTATTATCAGCATCATCAGCATCATCAGCATCATCATCATCATCAGCAGCATCATCATCATCATCATCATCATCACCATCATCATCATCATTATTATCAGCATCATCAGCATCATCAGCATCATCATCATCAGCAGCAGCATCATCAGCATCATCAGCATCATCATCTTCTTCTTCTTCATCATCATCTTCATCATCATCATCATCACCATCATCATCAGCACCATCATCAGAATCATCACCATCATCATCATCATCATCGTCATCATCATCATCATCATCATCATCATCATCATCATCATCATCATCGTCATGATTGTTGTGGCTGTCACTAATGTTTTATTGGTTTCTTCCAGGATGATCGGGCACAACATAGCGTGACAGATTGTCAGATACTGAAACAAAGCGTTTGCGCGCCTGTGTGTGCGCACAAAGTCGCTCGGCTTGCATGGTTTCAGTATTTAGTTCAAATCAACCCTGATTGTCCACATTCTTGTATGTATGAATCATACTATGCGATTGTCCCTCTTTTTTTACATTGCTGTTTGATTTTGACACAACATAATTGTGCGCTGGTAATTTAGATGCGTATCCATCCATAATGTATCCATCCATGCATGCATGCATACGTACGTACATGTCAATTCAGTGCCCCAATCCCAATCCCCCAACCCTTGTTTTTTGTTTGTAATTCCTCATTTCCACACTGCACTGAACACACCTCTTTTGTTATAAGTTCAATCTTCCAAATTGTGTTGTTTCGATTGCGATCTGTTTGTTTTGCTCCTCAACCTTCTTTTGTTCCGTTTGCGTTTTTTGTATAATGCGCTGCCCGCACCTTTTGTCCCCGCCAGATTGCCGGCACAGTACATTTCCGCGATGCCCATCATGATCTCGTCAGTCTCATTATTTTGGAAATCTACGAACGTTCATTGGCTGTACGTGTGTACTTGTGTTTCATTTTTCGTTGACCTAACGTTGTGTTTCATTTTTCGTTGACCTAAGCGGTGCTGCCACAGAAGTAGTCGCAGGCACGCCAATTTGGAAAAAAAATCCTGCAATTACGCGCAACAATCAAGACGGTGCTTTAGTCAAAACAGTTGTCCCATGTCGAGGGAACATGAACCTCAACCTGTCACATAGCTGACCCGACCAAATCAAACATCCCACAGTACCAGCCAAGCGCAATGATGGCCGCCACGTTTGGTTTCCAACTGTTTCGTCAAAGAACGTTGAGTGAAGAATCCGTCTGCAGGACAGGGTTTTGACCTTGTATACCACTGCGGTGCTACAATGTGGAATGTTAATGGACATGATTTTGATACATTTTTGTTTCCATCCATTTTTGATTTGCCTCGACTCTGTGACATGGCTGACATGGCTGTTGGTGTTTGCTGATGTCCACAGACTATCATCATTGTGTATTTTGATCATGCCTCCACTCACAAACAAATCAGTTCATCAACGTATATGTTCCCTTTTTGAAGGGCGTGACATTTTTTCATGAGCAAGGGTGAAACTATCGTTTTTGGATGAAAAAAGATCGCAGATATCCAAACCATAAATCCCACCGCAAGTGGCAATATTATTCCAGACGGGTATTGTTTTCTTTCAAAAATTGTTTTTCGCTGTCATCGAAAGGCGCATTGGAATTTTCTGTACGCATGGGCCGTTTTTGTCAATCAATCAAGAATCCCTTTAGATGTTTTCTGGAATTTTAAACGACCAAATTGGTTTGCAATCAAACATTCCGTCCTGTTTCACAAGGTGTAATCTGTGTTTTTCGAATGTATTTGTATCCTTTGCAGAAGGGTCAAACTCATTTTTGCGACCTGAATAGGACGAGACCTTCATGATTTTTGCAACGCTATGTAAGACTGCCATTCAAACAGGTGCGCATGCCCCACGTCCTACGTGGACTGTAGTTCTAAAGTCGAAACTTAAGGCGCGAAGCAAAAACACCACTGCCAATATATTTGTTGGCCATCATTACAACTGTCACTTAACTCCAAAATAGCATGATTAATTAAAGATTGGTTGCTGTTGTTGAACTACAAAGTCAAAATTAGATCAATTTACAGTTCCCATGTATTGAACAACAAAGTTTGATTCAAAATTTGTCGTGCGACTCGCGGTTGAAATCGGACCCAGCGACGGTGTGCGACATGAGAAACAAATTCTGACGTTTTGACGTGGCCATTGAAACCGCAATGTCGCTCGGACTTGCAGCAACAGCTTTGACATACACACATGTGTTTTCCCAATGATTGGATGCTCTGCAGACCGCAGAATAACGCATGTTGAAAAAAATGTCGCATCTACGCGGGTACCTGGCGAAGATCGGACGGAAACAACACTGAACGGACAGCTTGAGTATGCACAATCAACTTCCCCAGGAAAACCTGGAATACAATTGTTTTTACCAAGAAATGTGTTTGGTCAGCCCCATCGCTAATCCCAAACATTTTCGGTTTCCGAACATGGTACGGTGAGGCCCACGTGTTGCATGGAAAAAAAACGATTCCCCTGTCAAACTTTGCTGAAAAACAAAATTGGCCCGTGACGAGGTGGGATGATTGTTCTAAGCAGACCTGCCACGAAACAAGTAAATGTCGGCGAGACGGGCTTGCCGAAGATCAGGTTATTGGTGCATGTTTGACCTGATTCCTGGTTTGCCCATGTGGGCATTTGCTTCTGGGAGAGGATATTGTGCAGACATTTCTGGAATTTGGTTCGCCACATTGCATCATTGTTTCAAAATTCAAGAACGCAACGACTTGTGAACTGGAATCCCAAGCAAAGCAAGGGCGGACGACGCAAAAACTATAGACAACCAAATTGGTAGCATTGAACTAAAATTTGGCCAGGACAAAACTTTGGTCATTGCATTTTGGTGGATGAATGGAACATGGAACACTCGAGATTTTGTTAATTTTTTTGTCAATCGATTGTATTTGCGTGACCGTCAGGCTCTTCAAATTGAACAAGAACATGAACAACGATCACGGGCTCACAAAATAGCGATAATGTGGACAATAACATCGTCAGTGATCCCGATGACAAGACCAACATGCTGGCCAAGAAGGACCTTCAGTCATCTTCAATCCAAGGTCAACTTCAAGCACTGGACCCACATTGATGAGCGGGGCTATTTTGATGTTTGTGCATGTTTTCTTTCAAGAGGACGGACTATTGCTACTCCCTTGGACAGCCAGATTACTTTTCCAAAGTCAAACCCAGCGCGACTCACTCCAAGCTTTTCCCAGAGCTGGCCACGCAGGAAAAAATGTTCTGCACTTCGAGGCGTTCTTAGTGTTTTTCAAGGGCCAGGTGCCCAAACCAATCCTGCCTTGGGCGCTACCGTATTTTTGTTGAGCGGCGACATCACCAAAACCACTGGTGAAACCTTAAGGGTTGCCAACCAAGCCGTTCGGTTCGCAAAAAAACAACGGCGCGGGTCTTCCACCTCATGTCTTGGGGGACTTTTTGACGTGGTCTTTGTAGCTATGACCGATGCGCCCGGGGCATCCGTGGAGAATGTCGGAGTCAGGGTGGATATTTTGCTGCCACGGCCCCCACAGAAATCCGTCACAGTGAGAAAGAAGCAGTGTGAACCCCAACACATGTCTTGGATGCTGAATCACAAACATGTGTTGCAGTGATGGGCAACTTGGAGTGCCTTCGTGCTCGCATTGGAGGATGTGCCCATGACAACTACGAATTTCAACACCCAAGTGAATGGATCATCAAAGAGACAGCTTTGGTGGTGGATGCGAAAGTTCTGTATGATTCCATCCGCGCAGACATTATTTAGTTGAATGTTGACAAAGGGGCCAAGATAGATATCATGATTTCGAAAGAAGAAGGTTGCAAAATTTTGACGTTCACTTTGCGTTTCCCCTTCCAGGGAAAACTCATTCAAGGAGCTGGCCGGTGACACAAAACCAGATCGACGGCAGACAGCACGCAACGAAATCATCCCTCATACCGTGCTAAGACCCTACGTTTGCGGTTGTTTGTTCCCAATTTCCCGGGCCAAAAAAAATTGAAAAAATTTTCAGATTTGTTTTTTGTTGTCCCATGTGGCAGAACATCGGCCTATGTTCTTGCTACCAAGAGGCGGCCAAGTTAATACAGGACGAACCCACCGATCTGGAGGCAGGCGTGCCACGTAACCAGTGAAGATCCAATGCTGACGACGCTCCAGCCCCAGCAGCTACCACACATCTTTCCACGCAGCCGAGCGCTCTCGCGTTACAGAGGTGCAGAATTTCATGCCAAGTAAGGGTCATGCCAGCAATCGGTGCACGGAGGTCCAACAACTGAATGGATTAATTTCATGAATTCAATTTTCGAACCCGAGACGTCCTGTTGATGAATTTGTCCCGCGCCCTGCTCCGAAACAAGCCGCCGAACTGTCAAGGGACTGAAAAAAACGCAGGCCTGCAAAGATGGACGCGTGTTTTTTCCGTAGGGTGCGTCGGCTTTCCAAAAAAGACGTGGTCGATTTTTGCAAGCCGTAGCAAACACCCTGGTTTATTCCTTTTGAACCCACTGCGGGCAAAATGCGCTCCCAAGTTTTGAGGACAACACTGCTGTCACTGGCCAGTGTCTGTGGAGTTTGTGTTTCTGTAGTCAACACCACACCTTTGGCAGCATTGAGTTCCAAACCAACACGGGCAAACGAAGAAACAAATCAGCAAAGCAATAAAGAAATTTCCCGGGCAGACTTGAACAAATGCATGCCATCGGCAAAACGAAGCAAATGACGTTTTCAATCCGTCGCCCGCATGGCAATTCACGTATGGGTTTGGTTTTTGTCCTCGCCAGTTGCCCATTGGGCATTGCAAAACGCAGCGGAAAATCCGTCGACTTAACACATACCCTTGTTGCACACGGGCGCCAATGTTCCAGAACTTCACCAACTTGGTCGGCACACACGGGTTCGTAAATGCAACCTTTTTGCCACACCATGCGGAAGTTGGTGTCAACCGACGTCCAATATGCGGACGGCGTAACGAAAACACATGAGAAAAAAATGTTAAATTACCCATTGTTAACTTTTGTCTTCGGCTGGGATATTTTCAGGACATGATTCCGCGACCTTTAAAACAATATACTGAACTCCCAAAAACGATGACGTAAGAGAACCGAAGGTGATTTCAGAGATTCAACGTTTAAAAACATCCAGATTTGTTTTAAATTACCCAAATATTTGGAACGATAAGCAGAATAGTTACCGAAACGGTAAGCAAATTTTCACCAAATGTCTTCTTGTCATGAATTGCCCACCGGGCCCATCCAGTAAAGATGCGTTGAAATCGATAGTGTGAAAGGCTTATGGCCACGCCAGATTCAACAATTTGTTGCTGACACCAGCGCAGCGTAATCATCGAGGTTCAGCCAGAAAGTGGTATCCAATAGATTGATTTGAACATAGAAAGTTAGATGAATGGAAACAAGCAACCGAGACACGGCAGATGATGACCGGGAAACATGAAAGTAATTCACCGCGCATCAAAAGGGTGGTGGGAGGGTGTCCAATGCCACCTAACCTAAGACTATACTGAACTCCCCAAAACCCCCCCCCAAAAAAAAAAAAAACATACGTGAAAAATTCCAGGATTTTAAGTCGAGGTTCTGCCCCTCGCTCACACGAAAACACACGCACGTCAACTCAGTGTTGACAGCATGAAAGGGCACCTGCTTTGATTTCAGGCAGATCAAAATTCACGGTTTCAACCAAAAAACGCGCAACAACGAGTGGCAAACAATAGCAATTTGGTATACATGGTTTTTGCACCACGCATCATGCCCCTGGAAATGCGCAGTGTCTACTCCATGGATGATGACAAACATTCAGTATTATGTGCTGATGGTTCCAGTGACTGTGGTGGTTCCGCTGGTCAACAGAGGCATTCGTGAGTACATGTCAACACGGTCCCAATTGAAGAGGGCATGGGGGAACAGTTGAACCATTGTAAATCATTGTCATTCCATGGTTGCATTGTCACATCAAGCCATCCCCGGGCATCCGCCGTTTCAGTTAAAATCCACCGCGCTATCTGCGTGACATGCTTGTAGACCGTCCCTCATCGCCGCGCCGGGGAGAAGGGCATTGCCAGCGCTGCGGTGTACCAGGTTAAGAAGAAAAAACGATTGCAGCGCGAACTGGTATACTGGCAACAATCGTTGGAACAGTCGCAGCAAGCAGCAAATGATTTGCAGAAAATGCGTGTGATGAAATTCGAAAATTAAGCTGAAATCTTTGGTTGCCGCGGGTTCATGGCAGTACATAGCGGCAACTTCCACACAGACAGTACGATGACAGCGAAACACAGGAGGACGGAAACCATGTGACCCTCGAGGGTCAAATTTTAAAATTTTCATCGCCAAACCAATGGCCACAACAAATGTCTTTGGGTTGGCTGCCCAAAATTCTGACAGCGGCACCCTGTGAGGTTTCCTTTTTTTGTTTCAAATTTTCCAGTTGTTTGTGCACTTATGTAATTTTATCTAAGACAAGCGGTTTGCTCAAATGAAAATTCCATTCAAAATGTGTCCGAAGCTGTGGTGCCCCAAGGCCAAATATTTGCAAGCGAATTTCCGATTGAACTTGCACATTGGCAAGTGTTTTTTGAATTCACATGGAAAGTTAACCCGGTGATGTTCACATTTGTTTTTAGGACGACGGTGTTGTGAATTGCTGGCACACACTCGTGGGCATGGCTGAATATGCTTGATGTTTGGTAGCAGGTTACAATGCAATGCATTGCTGGGCATGGGGTTGTGTACAATCTGTGGCATTGATTTTTGCATTTGGGAATACAAACCACTGCATATTTTTGATGTTTGGCTGAAAACTCTTGCGTGTTGAGGGTTTCCGACCTAAAGAAACAGGCGGCTCCACCAGGGTCAGGCTCATGAGGCACTCTGGGGTTTGCTGTCTGGCCATTTGTTGGCAATTCAATTTGTGTTCTGCTACGTGGGATTGGCTGCGTTCATTGGTGCCATGGCAATAATGTACTATTTATTGGGATTGTTTGTGTTTAATTGGCATTATGGCTAATGTTTTGCTGTTAATAAGGTTGTTGGCGTTCCACTGGCACTATGGTGCATCAACCCTTACTAACCACTGGGCCCATATGCATTTTTTGAATTTTGGAAAGTATTGTTCTGGGTAGAGGAGGATTGGAATAACAAGCACAGGGAGACCATTTCATGCGTTCTTTTTCTGTCTCAACATTCACAACGACACCTTCGGCTATCACCATGGGGCGGTTGCAGAATGCACCACCGAAGGGCAGAGAGTGACCTTTGGATGCCTTTGATGTCTTTCATCCATTGCGTCTACATTTTGGTGGTCTCACCGCTTTTTTACGGCCATGTTCAATAGCAGCATGCCCTGCCCGATTCCACTACTTTACCCTTATTCTGGTTCTTTGTGTGATTTTTTATACTGAACGTGTTTACTGTTCAGAACGGGCCAAAATCTTACCACGCCCGGGACGAGCCACAGACTAGACAACAAACACAGTAGAGGCCTGCAGTTTCAGATCCATGGGGTATTCGTGGGTTTGCTGCCAGTTCGAACAGCGGCATTTTATTGCATTGAGTAGAACGTGGATACTGTAAATCGATGTGTGAAATGAGTTGTAGTGTATGGGTGCCTGGTTAAAGTCCATGGGACGCTCAAATTGCTGATGTTTGATAGCCATGATTTAGAATTGATATTGGTATGTCCTCGCAACATCATGCCCCACCATCTCTGGGATTTTTTGCGTTCCATGCACAATGGCTGCATTCCGTGCAATTTGTGAATATTGTACCATTCACCGGCCAACAAGTTAGGTTCATCAGATAGGACTTGGGGGGCTGTGCCCCAACGCCTAACAAAATAGTTTCATTGTGACCCAAACCACTTGCAATTCAATTTGTTGGCACATATTGAATATGTCATTTGTGTTTGACACTTGCAAATTTCAGTGTCTGTTTGTTAATATCGTTGAGTTTACCGGCTAACAAATTCAGTTCATCATACAGGTTTTGGTGGGTTTTGCCCCAATGCCCAGCACAATGGCTTCATTCTGACCGAAGGCAGTTGCGTTTCAATCATTGGTACGGATCCAATTTGTTATTTGCATTTATTATTGGCAAACAAGAAGCAGCATGTATAGTTACGACGCTGATATACCAGGGGCATGGCTGTGTGAGATGTTTTTGCGGACAAGAATGTGATTTTGGTAATGTATTCCAAGTCAACATTGGCCACTTAATCGCACTCGAACTAATTGTAAAATAAATATATATGGTTGAGTGGGATTGAATATTTGCAATTTGATGACTAATTTTTATTTTTGCTGATTTGAATTTAGCATTGGCAACTATTTGAAATTCAATATTCGAATTTTTCGACCTCAATATCAACACTTTAAAATTCAAAGAAAAATGAACAATTAAACTAAAATTAAAACCACAAAAACATATTCAAATTTTAACAAATTTGAATTCAATTCCCCGAAGAAGATTCAGCTGGAAATTATATAATACCTGGAACTTCCGACTGTGCAAAATTTCTGCCTTTTTGCAAAAAGGCAAAAATTTTGGTTCCTATTGGTGAGAACCGCCGCTTCAACAGCAGAATTGCCTTTTGTGATTTCTTCTTGGCCAAATCTGCCTCTGAGTAATGTTGCCTAAGATCGCTCGCTCCTAACAGATTTGAACTTTGTAGGTTCCAATGCGTGGTTTTCACATATCCGATCAACCATTAAATAGCAATCTATTGTCAAAATCATCATCCCAGAATGTGTTGCTACATGCTGTCACCCTTTGGTTGGTTTGAGCATTTTGGATTTGGATTTGCCTCTGTAGACATCCACACTGTGTCATTCTAGTAGCCACGTTGATTCATCTTACCAAAACATACCAAAACATCTGGTCAGATAAAGTCGCCTTTTGGTCCGGCAAAGTCGCCTTTTGGTCGGGTAAAGTCGCCTTTTGGTCGGGTAAAACTGCCCCTTTCCAAAAATGTGTGTTTTGTGAAAACTGTTACACGTTGTCCAAATGCCGTACAGCAGATCGAAATTCCCAAGATGAGATATGTACTCCTGTAATTTGAGGTTTGAATATGCCATCACCTTGCAGACTTTTATTGGATCCTGGTACCATTTGATTTTTTCAGCGTGGCTTGTCTTGAAGGTTCACCTATCTCGATTTCACCAATGGATAGCTGATGACGCAAGAAAAGGAATGCATGTTCTATTTCGAACCCGTGCGCTGTGCATCAATTTGGCATAATTTGTCGGTGCCTCAAAACCAAAGAATCGCCTTTGGTCGGGCAAACTCGCCTTTTCAACCAAAAAGGCAAATCTGCCTGAAAAGGCAGAAAAAAAACATAGTCAGGATGTTGTAGGTATTCGCAAATTGGATTTAACTAATGGCCAGCCAATCGCTAATTCAACTTCAAAATGTTTAATCAATATTCGCGATTGAAGTTTAACATTGGCAATATCAACCAATGCAATATTCCGAACCCAAAATAGAATTTAAGGTTGATATGTACGAACTAAATTTGCTATTGGCAGGACTCTTGTTGATTTAGATTCAATATTTCCAATCTAAACCGGATCGCAAATTAGGTTTCGTAGTTTAATTTCAATATTTTTCCACCTGACAATGAATGAAGGAAACATTTACATTTGAAATTCGATAGTGCCAAATTTGTCATTGATTGAAATTCATATTGCTAATTCAAATTGCTAGTTCAAATTTTAGTTACAATCAACAAATTTGATTTCAGTGTTTTAATTACAAATTCAATTTACAGGAACCCGGCCTCTGGCGGCGATCCTTCTCGGCTCTGGGTTCCGGCCATCCCCCCGGGGGGGGGAGGGAACAAAAAGTAATTGATAGATTTAAGTTTTTTTTTTGTGCCCCCCTCCCCCCGGGATGGCCGGAACCGAAAAAAATGATTGAGGCCCGCTGGTTGAGATTTGTAAATCAGCTATTAATGTTAATACGATGTTCCCCGCCATAAGATAAATTTAAATGCGATAAAAACTGTTCAAATATTAAGTTTACAAATGTAATGTTTAATCCAGAGTTATTTTAATGCAATCATTGCGCACTGGAATTAACAATTTCAATTGAATTTCGATGTTTGGAAGCAAACGTTTGGCACCTATGTTTGAAAAGATGTTGGCACTCACACATTACAATTTAAGACATTATGATAATGTTGGGATGATTTTTGAGAACTACTTATGCTCATATTTCATTGCGTTTCAACAAACGTGGCAAAATTGGGGCCTCACAGGGTACTTGTTTGAAAATTCTGAGGGGTTAGGTTGGGAGAACCCAATCACACTTACAAAATTAGAGCCAGAAGATTGGCGTTGGACGGACAAAGGTTTGGATGTTTTTGTTTTGGTTTTCATTGGCCTGTTTTCCGTCGAATGTTTTTTGTATCATTTGTTGTTTTGATTGTTGTTGCTGCTAGTACTAGTCGTCGTGTCAATTGGCGGTTTCACCTTGTTTTTTCGCAACATGGAGTGCGGCGCAATCACGTATTGTAGTTTTTTTGGCCGTGGTGGTGATGTTTTTGCGCCGAAACGCGCTTGAGTTGGTACTATCGTGCAATTTGTTTCTATCATTTTTTTCGCATTTTCAACCATCCCGTGTGTCTTGTCACATTTGGTTAGTGTTCGTAAACATTTTTGTGTTTTCCCTAGTGATCTTTAAAGTTTTGCAGTGTTTTTATTTGTGAGTAGCGCCTAGCATTTTTCCAGCCCATCGGTTTCACTCATGCTGGGCATTTGTTTTGCACGCAAAGTGGTTTCACGCCCTACCTGTTTTCTTGTCTCCACGGAAGCCAAGGGGTTCCTTGTGTGTTTGTTACGCTGTTCACCCTGGAAGAAACATGAGTCAAATTGAGAGAAGTGTCTGGTTGACAAATGTTTTCTTTGGGGTTCAAACCGCCAGCCAGAAACTGTACATTTACACAGTAATTACCAACAGTACCAGTGTGCCTGTACCGCTGTGCTACGAAACCATTTCCGCAGTTTCTGCTCCAGTTGGCTGGGGCCAGTCATGTTCGACCCGGAACTTCCATACAGCGAAAGGGAGGAATGGAAGGCCCCATTGTGGTTCAAGAATGTGATGTTCCAATTTGCGTCATAGAATTGTAGTATATTGTAGGCTGAGGCGTTTCTGGTTGACCGTTGTGCCGGCGTGGAGAAACCTGTGTTGCTGAACAGTGTCATGTGGAAACATCGTTTTGGAATTGCCAGCGCGTTGACAGCCCAGGATTGTGCATTGCCATTATTTAAATAGCAACCCGGATTGCAAGTGGCTTAACACAATGAAATTAAAAATGAGGCCAACGGAAAACACAATCATGGCTCGTTTTAAACGAACTTCGTGGACAAATCTCTAACGTCCTCGTTTCTCACGGTCCCTGTTGCATAATATGTTGGTTTTGACTTTGATGTCTGAACTCTATCGGAACGCGTGCCAATTTACTGCCCATTTGTTGCAAACTGTGTCGGTTTGTTACTTGCAAGAACAAAAATCGCCATGAACAAATTCAATAGATACAAAATACAATCACTTCACCCCAGAACGCAATGCATGTCAGGATTGGGATCGTTTGAAAACATTTGATTTGTGGTTTCACTTGTGGTGCGGGCAATTTTTGTTTGCAACTATTGGATTCCAAATTTGTTCCCATTACAAACATCTCAACATTGACAATCAAAACGCAACATGTAGCATTTTGATGTGCTTTGAATTGCGTTAGAAATGGCATCGGCCGCTCATTATGATGGTCAGGTTGGTGCTATTAAAGATGATCGCCTTCCACACTTTAGCACATGGTTCAGACATAGCACCCCGTTTTTCATGTCAGGATGTGACGCCTGTGCCGCAGAATGATGGTCCTACCCCGTTGGCCGTCCAGAGCTCAAGGTAACGGCCAAGCCGGTCGCATGTATTGCCAGTAGAAATTTGATGATTCACCGGTCGAATATCAATCCATGAGTTCATGAAACAAAAGGGGTGACTAGACCACATAGTGTTGGATCAATCATTTTGATTAACGATATGTTGTCGAAAAAGTGAATGGATCATACATGTTTTTTTTTAATGTTTTTTTTGTTTTTCGAAATTTCATCAATGATATGCGGTTGAATAACATATGTTTGTTACTGCCGGCCGCTGCTTTCTTGTCAGGGTTACCTACATGCCACATGGCGCTGCACTGAGGTCATCAGATATCCACCTGGTTTCGAAGAGGCGACGCATGGCGACGCGGCAACACGGGCAGGGGCCGAACCGAAGTTCCAAGTAGGAAACTCCAGGTGGCTGCCAGTAAATGATTGGTTGGTGGTTGGTTTAATAATGTTTTATAGCCATTCATAACAAGCTGTGGGGCTCAACCTTCCGGCGGTGCAGCTTGTGCGACTAAGAGCCCGTTTGTCTTTTGCGCAATGGTCGACTGGCAATTGGGCTTGCAGCTGGTGCACATCTTGTGGAGCCTTGCAGCATCATGTGGTCCCTCACCTTTGGTTACAAGTGGTCACTTTCTGACCTGGTCTTCTTCTTGGATCTATGCTTCAGTGGGTATGGCATCATGGCCTTGGTGGACTCCAATCATACCCGTCTCTACTACGTGGTCCTTTGGAGATTGCCTTGGTGAAGATCTTGGGTCGATTCTGCACTTGGTTACCAGGATTTCTAGTATTGTGAATGCGGCTGCTGTGGCACTTGTTGATTTGATTTGCATCTTGCGTTTTCACGCGGCCTTTGGTCCCCGACGCACACGGCAAGATGTCACTGGACTGGTACTTGGGAAACTTGACCATTGACGAGTGCTCGCCTCGTGTCATCAGATTCCGGTGGGCTGGAGTTTCTTCAGTTGATTTCCAGTTGCGCATCTGCCTGTATGTTTTGCTTTGCTTCAAGACTAGTTCTTCTCGAGTGCTGCTGCAACTGCACTGTGTCATTCACAGCTCTAACTTTGACGTTTGCCTTCACATCTCAGTTTTCCTGTTTGTGCAGATTTTGCCGGGCGGCATAGCCCTATCTTTGGCATGGCGGCGTCACCTGGCTGGGCAAAAAAAAAATGGCTGGCTGGACACAAGAAATGTGTGCAGTGCCATTGGGCGCCTAACAACGAGGCTTGGTGGCTCACACCTCGTGGCCCATCACTGCACATTGATTTCGGGTCACACTTGTGTTTTTGGCCCTTGGTATGGCAAAGGCGTGTATAGCCAGCCTCTGTGTTTTCAAATCTGGTTCCTTACATTGTATTGGCACGCTTGACCATTGCTGTGCCGTTATGTTGTTGGTACGTCTGACACTGGACGTCTTTATGTTGATTCACCCATGTGTACCCTCTGTTCGAGATAACAGGGTTTGCTGGACGGTTTTCAACTGATTGGCAGGCCCCGCGAAGCGCTGGGACTTAGGGCCTCTGAGCTAGTTTGACTGGCGCCTGATACGTAAGCGATGGCCGCCAAACTGGCCACCATCGCCCAGCCAGCCAGCTGCGCGACGAGCTGCGTTGGTGAAGTGAGAATAAAAAAAAATATAGCCATTCATAACGGTTCATAGTAGGGGATAACAACTAACAATAGTGGTTAAACAACTAGTGGTTGGTGATTTGATTGACATGTTTTTTTCCCTCAGTGATGATTAACAAACGGTTGGTTGACGAATATTTTTGCATAGGGTTTGAAACCACCAACCAGATGAGATGCATGGCTGACGTAAGTTTGCTGTTGGCTGAAATTTTCCAATTCATTATTCGAGGGTGAGGAACCATGAGGTGCCTATAGCTGCGTGCATATGTGGAGGTGATATGGAAGTATTTTTTCTCTCGCATGGTTCATGCGCAAATGTAGCATTTTGGAACAGTGCAAACTCCCCGAGTTCATGTTGCCATGACTCTGGCAAAGCGGGACCCCCACTTTGGTGAGTTGGCTCAGAACTAGGGTGATTACTAGATTATGTATGCTAGATATCATTATTGTTTAAAAGTATGTGTTTAGATCATTCTAATTCCAGTACTATAGGCGGCCCACTTTGTGGTGTAGCTGGTTTTCCCTTGGCTCATCATTCATGGTCGGTTGTGGTTCGGGTTTCGGGCTGCTGAAATTTGAAATTTTCAGCCGCAGTCGTGGCCAGTTCTCCTCGTACACCTGTTGACATCCCAAAAAATGCATAGAATCCGTTCCTTGAGTTGTCCATTTTGTTTCATGAATGTGATGGTTTTCAAGCACGCAGTGTCATTGCAAGAATTGGTTGTCAAACATTGTATATAGTTTTTCAACATGATGAGTTAGTGCAAGAATTGGTTGTTATTTGTTTAAACAATGCACACCAAACCATGACGTCACTGAGTTCAATCCACCAAGCGGCGCCGGCAGTTCCACACCGCAACGCAGGTGCATGGCTACTTCCGCGCCATTCAGCAGCTGAACGAGACCAGCCACCGAGCCCTACAGCTCACGGCGCATGTGATCGAGCACAACTCGGCCAACTACACCGCGTGGTACTACCGTCGGAGATGTTTGAAGGAAAGGGCTGAAGGTGGTGGATGGTGGTGGTGGATGTTGTTGGATGGTGGTAGATGGGGTGATGGATTCTGATGTGTCCCAAATCATTTTGAGAGTAGAGGCAAGTGGATGATGATGATGATGATGATGATGATGATGATGATGATGATGATGATGATGCTTCTTTCGGCCATGGGGCATCAAATCCGATTCCCCGCTCCAAAACCAAAGCGTCGCATTTGCATCCTTGGGTAATGATTTCCCTAAGGGAAATGGTATTTTCTGGTTGTCGCGTAGTTTGTTCACAGTTCACCTGTCTTACTAGTAATTATTTGTCACGCCGAAGTGTTTCAAACCGTGGATTTTTTGGGGCGTTGACTTGCCACTTCATTTGTTGCCGGGAAATTGCGATGTCTTACAGGATGGCCATGACGCAAGCGGATCAAGTGATTTTGAGGACTCCCCTACTATTTGACCCAGAGTAAGTTGTCAGGGGAGCAAGGGGAAGCCGCAATACCACAGCCATCAACAGGCGACAGGAACCAAGATATGTCACGACACAGTGGATGTGTTTTGTTTTTTGTTTTCCCCGGGGGGATCCTGCCAGGAGCTGGCCATTGAATTGGATGATGAACGGGAATTCACCGACAAGTGGGCCAGAGACTGCCCCAAGAACTACCAGGCGGCCCAGCTGCTCGTTGTAGGCCTTGGCATGTGAGGAGTAGTGGACACATTTCGTTTCGAGGGATGGACGTTCCTAGGCAGTAGGCCTCAGAATTTTCACGAAAGTGTTGCGATGCGAGCCTGGTGAACATCGAAGTTCTGAATGGGCATGGCTATGGTGAGGATCCATCGATCCATGGTATATCATTGACTCATTTCAACAAGGAAAACAATGATTTCATAGTGTGATACGCATTGGGAAATCAATGGTGCCCCGCGTGTCACCATCATCCTCACCTGCGCCGTTTGTCCAGAGCAACTATTGGTCACGCCAATGATCGATAAGAGAGTTTCTACGCCAAAAGGTTCGGACTCAAAATTGTGGTGAGTCAGATTTTCATTTGGACCAAATCACGTGGTTTTTCATCCAAAGGGTCTGTCTCACAAATCCAAGGGGCTGCAATCTTTATTTGATTTTTCCGAGACCAAATCAGCCGATAATTCAGCAACTCAACAGCCGAAAGATATGTCAGCTGTTCAAGCATGTGGTGAGGGTCAATCATGGCTTTGCATAGCTGGTTGGAAGTTGGTTCGGAGCTGGTTAGTGGCTAATGGCCATGATTGATATACTTTGATTCATATATAGTTTGCAACTATTAGCTGGCTATTTGGTTATTAACCATGGTTATTGACAGCTGGTTATCATCAAGCCAGGTAATAGCCATGGTTACCATAGCCGGCTTGGTGAAGATCCCACCGGCGCAGGTGTGGTACCACCGGCGCTGGCTGATCTCGGAGATCGCTGCGCGCAAGCGCAGCAGTGGTGGCGCCAGTGCTGAAGAGGAGATCCTGCAGATGGCCCGTGAGGAGTTGGGATATCACTTGGCACCTCGGCACCGAGCCCTGCGCGTTTGGGTGGAGCTGGCTGCCATGGTGGTAGTAGACCCCCCAGCTGCACCAGCTCGGCCAAGCTGCAGGGGTTGGCTTCACTGCTGGAGATTCCAATGTAGTCCTTTCGGATAGCTATTTCTCATGTGAAGAGCACGAGATGTGAGTTTTTCCCTCCAGATGTGGTGGGTCATTGTTGTGGCTCTCGCACGCTTTGGTATTTTTTCTCCCTTTCCCTGCAATTTGCAGCCTACCTGTAGGATGCCACGAGTACGACGGCCTTTTTTCTTAATGATGATCTTTATTTTTGAATTTGCATTCAGATGCATTCAGCAGTTGTTGAGAGACAGGTGGAACCACTTGGATGGATTACAGCCAAGGAGTGCATAACTCGTTTCATCTAACTTTGTTCTGCACATGTTCATCATGAACCGAAACGGCTGATTCAAAACCCCATACTTAAGTATAGGTTGCCGACCCCATGTCAACCTCATACTTGAGTATTGGCTGCTATTCAGGCTGAGTCCCAGTGCACCTGTGGGAACACCGAAACTACCAACCCAATGAGTTCCCCTGTTTTGGGGCAGCTTTTCTGCAGGATGGGAAGTCGGTGGGCCCGCGACGTTCTAAGGAGTGCATGCAGGTGAACAATGACTACAAGAACTACAACGGCTGGTCGTTTCCTCGGAAGATCTATGCAGGTCGTGAGCCAGACCTTCCGTTGGTTTTTGCAGCTGTGTGTCGGTCATGGCAAACCTCTAGGGGTTTACAACGGCATGGGGTGATTGGTAAACATTGAATCAAAGGTCTAATGCTGATACCATGTCGTAGTTCAACAGGATGCCATTGGGAATACTGTGCTGATTGCCTGACTGGGGCCTAGCAACAAGTCTTGAACATTTGGTGTAGCTGAGTGGTGTAATCAGCAGGA
>VSDK01025726.1:15993-34030 GCA_009767595.1 Symbiodinium kawagutii | reverse complement strand
TATAGCAATGGTTGTTGAGAATTGAGCCACCCCAGTGGTGGGTCCATCTGGGTAGTTTCAAGATGTTTCTTTGCTCTTGACCTCAATTCCTTCAATTCTTCTTCAATTCTATGATGCGGTTGTGAAAGTTTTGAGCAGTAGACTGCTTCCCTGCCCATGCTGGCAATAGGATTTATCAAGCACCATCCAACATCCACGGCATTTTTCCCCATCTCTTTCCAGGAGAGAGTTCGGTGAAAAATTGTGGCTTGTGGATCGTCCCAATGACCCAGCTTGCTGAACAGAAGCTGTGTGGAAAACTCTATCTACCCAGCAAAAACCGGTGGGAATAAGTTGATAGTGGAGTGAAGCCTATACAATTCACCACCAAAAGCTATCACATATATGCTACAATGGAGGGCTGGGTAAATGGTGCGACACAATCCCCAGGTGGATTTTTTGAAGTCACCTCACCTGTGCATAGCAGTGGTGGTGCTTGCACTGGTCCGAGGTCTCACCGGCAGTTCATCTTGCAGCAGTTCAACTTGTGGAAGGAAGAGCTCCCTTTCGTTGAGCAACTTCTCAGCGAAGACATCCGCAACAACTCCGCGTGGAATCACAGGTGCGGCTGGGACGGCCATGCATGGCCAACGGTTGTGAGATTAGCCTTGCCCAGTAGCAGTAAGACATGCACTGAAGGAGGATATGCAGATCCTAATGTAGACCGAGTGACATGAAAATTCGCATTTCAGCACGTGATTCCAAGAAATGGACACAACGACTCACAAGGACCAACGAATGGAGCGTTTAGCTCACCCCACCTTGCCCGAGCTCTCGATGTGCTCGCGAGGTACGCAGTGGTCCGCAATGAAAGTTCTCCTTTGAGCGATGCAGTGCGAGACCGGGAAATCAAGTTCGCAATGGATGCGATCCGCAACTTGCTGGGAGATGGGGCGGCAAAGCCATCAAGAAATGGTGATAAATGATAAAATATGATAGAGCCGGGCACGAGTTTCACCATCTGTCAATTGATGCTATCATCATCACTGAATGGTCACTTCACCACCCATGTATGGCCACGTGTATGTTTATGTTGAACTTTCAATAATAAGCATAAGCACAATCATGTGATGCAAGCATCCGCAAATGGTGAGTTAATATATACGATTAGTATTGGTCCATCAATTCATGAGAGTGCGAAAGTGGAAGCACTGTCTATTCTTGCAGTTTATCGTCGATGAAACAGATTTCCTGCTTGCCATTTTGTTCGCTACAGCTGTTTTGAAAGGTTTTGTGAGACAAGGTTCTCAGGTCTGGTTTGCTGCACGGTAAAGGCTTGTCCCAGAAATCAGCAACCACGCAACACGTGGAAATCTATCCGTCCTTCATGGGGCAGACCAAGCATGTCCAAGGTTGGCAGAGTCAACTCAGGACCAGCCACACTGTTCTGATCATGCCCTCGCTGTGTGCACTTTCACCTTTGGTTCTCCATGTGAAAGGCATGTTTGGATATGTTTGGCATGTTTGTCAAAGCATCAGCAGGGAACCGGAGCACTTGGCTGTGCGAACTCCTAGGCAAGTGTGCCAACAACGAGTGCGCTTGGAATTACTTGGCTGCCTATTTGGGCGATACTCCCAACAAGGTCTGTTTGGGAGCCGTTTTGAGTCATTCCAGCACTCCTGCAAACTACACCAGTTACAGGGTGATTTTGACCAAACTTAGGTGAGGTTGACTACTTACCAGGGTTTTTACCGGGGTTTTATGGAAACTCAACTTACAACAGCCAAGGTACACCTTGTTGAATGTGTTCGGAAATTCCCGAGGAAGCGATATCCAACAACAGTCGGTGCGATTATATTAACATAACACATGGTGGAAGTAGGCTGGCTTTCTTTGCATATCTGCACAGCAGCATTTGCATTCCATTTTTACATTACCTGAGGATATGGTGACAAAAGTTTGTTGAGGACTGGCACTTTGACTTTGACAAGCATTTTGTACATAAAGCGTTTGGCGCGGCTGACTCTTATTGTGAGACTAGACGCTCCTCACCGGAAATGGTCATCCAACTAGTGCTGAAGTTGACCTTTTAACCGATGATTCTGACAATTCCGAATGTTTGTTGATGAGGATGGTGCCCAACCATCTCAGATATCTTGGTGTTAGCCCCTGATGTTCATGGGGGTCCCAAAGCATGGGTCAGAATTGACCATAACTACCCACACCATAACAGCCGCCGTAATTCAGGAATGAATAGTAGATCAATATGGACGAACCGCTAGTGGCTTTACATGGCTGGAGATTTGCCACCAAAAGTAGGCGGGTTCATTAGATTGTGTTAAACAAGGAGACCAAAACCATGAATCGAACCAAACAATAGGAAATTGCTAAATCAATTCTGGCTGAATCACAAAGTATTGCTTCATCAATTATTGCCACCATTGATTGCCGATTGCTTCAGTTCCTTTTGATCAACCATTCTTGTTGCCTATAATTATCATATTGTGAACCATTAATCAACCACTATTAGCCACTACTAGCCACTATATACCCATCACTATTGACCACTATTAGCCAGTCATCAACCACTCTTAACCGTTATAAACCACCATGTATCCCTATATATCTCACCTCTCATTAACCACTCTTAAAAACATCTGTAAAGAGCTGGATCTCCCAATCATCATCAACCATCCACTGTTTATGCAGGTGCCTTGGACATCCAAGCCGGAAGTGGAAAGCCTTTGCCGAGAGGCTCGCCCGGTGTTGAGCTGCTGCGCTCGTTGCGTTGGATTTGTTCGCCCTTCACGGATTTACTATTAACAATAGTGGAGAATAATGGGTACATGGTACATGTTCAATGAGTGAAAAATGCGTAGTAAAGGATACATAGTGAAGAATAGTGACAAGAGCTTGATACAGTGAAAAACAATGGGTAATGATAGTGAAACATAGTACTAGTGAATAGTGCTTCTAATGGGCGCAATGGCTCGTGGTTTCAACAATTTTCCGATGTTTTTTAAAAGATGGCACAACATGAGATATATGATATATGGTTTAGAATTGCAATTTATGATTTATAGCATTTGAATATTGCAAACAAATGTTGGTAAAAGATGAAACGCAGAACAAGTTGTCTCTTTAACATGCGCAGTGGCCCTACAAATCCGGGAGCCACAAACGCGTTGTTGATACACTGACGGGTTCGTGACTCCATCAGCCACACGTCGGGTGTGTCGATGGCGAGCGTCATGTATATATATATATATAATATGACAGGACAAGCTCCTGACAGCAGATGCTTGCAAAGCAACAGGTATCTAACTGGATTTCGTCGGTTGCTATTGCTCCGCAGCCAGAGTTGGCTCTTGTACCCTTTTCTTTTTGCGGGATGTCACTTCGAGAGCGTGCGGAGCTTTTCCGCCAAAGGACCGGAAGGAAGCGATGCGTTCAGCTTCCGGAGGAAGCTCTGGGGTGGGACGGTCGAGAATGTGACCTGTGGTTCTACACAGATGGTGACTTTCATCCACGAGAGGCGCCTGGCACTTGGAGCCACTTCGGTGCCAAGGACAGTCATCCTGGAAGAATCTCCGTGGTGACGGTGACCACGGGCGATCGACATCGATTTCATGAGCTCTTGTTCTGGAACTTTCATTGCCAAGCCTGGGACGACAAGGAGCTCATTGTAGTCGAGACCTATGAAGATGAGCCAAGTTCGTTTCTTTCTGGCAAGGCTGCATGGACCAGCAACATGAAGGTCATCAGTTTACAGAGACTTCCAGGTGACGACTTGTCCATAGGGGTCAAGAGGAACATCGGAGTGCATGCAGCCAGTGGAGATCTGATTGCTCACTTTGATGATGATGATCTTTACGCACCAGGCTACCTGGCCTTCATGGCCACTAGGATGACGTACTTTGAGGGTGCTGATGCTCTGAAGCTTTCAAGCTGGTACGTTGGCAACGCTGAGGTTGGTGCCTTTGGCTATTGTGATGCAGCAAGATTGGGGCGAAGACGTCACATGAGCAGAAAGACACCTGAAGTAAAGGTTGGCCTCTATTCCTTTGGATTTACCCTCTTGTACAAGAGATCAGTGGCATTGCAGCTGCCTTTTAGTGACAAAAATCTTGGCGAAGACTATGACTGGTGTGTAGCGCTCATGGAGAAGTTCGGCCAGATGAGCTTAGCCTTGATGCCAGATGAGTTTGGAGTTTGCTTGCACGTGCAGCACGGTGACAACGTTTCGGATATCGACCCCTTTGTCTACACCGACGTGTCGCTAAAAGAGATGCGCTCTTTGAAGGTCGTTGACTCGCCGGGCTTCCCATCTTTCATCAAACTTGCGGAATTGGTGGCCAGAGTTGAAGAAGCAAACAGCCAAGGAGGCAGTCTACCGCCCAAACTCGCCAAAGAAGCTCGAGATGCTGGCATCATCAGCGACGAGGATGGCGGGAGGGGTGAGATTGCCTGAAGTGGGCACAGGCTGCAGGAATCATTGTGCGGCCTGGCGCTTTGTGCACTGAGAAATGCTTTTAGTGTCTTCCCCTGTGGATCCAAAAGTGGTGCAGCGGCAAAAAAATAGTTCGCTTATATGCATGCAGATCAATTCATGAAGTTTTCTCACGACTCCCCCACGTTTGGGCTCAGCAACTTTTTTCATCACAAGTGGCTTTTGGATGTTTTTGGGTTTTGTCGGCATCCCTAATTATTGACCGTGAATCACTATCCACCAGAGGGTACGGTATGATTGACATTTCCGTAGCTGGTATACACTGGGTATGACCTACCAATCACTCACTAACAAATCTATTATGAACGAACCATCAGCAGGTATTTTTCAACCACTGACCGATGCGCATTTTTTGCCACTCGTCCCTTCTATTGATTAGATGGTGAAGAGTGAACACCACAAACGGATATAGTTTTCTTGTATCGAACAAAAATCATTACACCATCACCCGGTTTTATCTTCAACCCCATCTTCACCTGGTGTTCTTCACCACTGTCAGCCAGCATCGGGTAGTTCACTGGTTCACTGGTGTACCAGTGGTGAACCATGGGTGAACCATCGTTAATCAACCTATGGGGAACATTGGTTGCAGATCGTAGTCTAATTGTACACCCTTGGTAGTTCATTGAACCAAGCTTAATCAACGGTGTAAGGAAGAATGGTTGTTCATTGGTAACTGTGAATAATAACCGATGGTGATAACCCCCAACGGATCAGTGTGATTCAACCATCATATGAGCATCGCTTACCATCCATGAACTGTTATGAACCATCATGGATGATTGATATTGGCTCATCTAGTGACCATCACCACTACTGTATTAATCACTATAAATCACTATGATGAGCCGCGAGTAACCATTGTTAGCCACTCTCACCCAGTATTGTCAGACCCATGAGCCACTCTTCACCATGATAATTAGTCATAAACCATTATTAATCACTATTGACAATTGACAATTATTGTTAGCCTTATCCACCTTTATTAAGCACCCTTACGAATCAACCACTATTAGTCCTATGCATCCTTATCAATCGCTATTACTAATCCTTATTCATCCCTCTTATTCACTGTTCATCAGCCCGTACTAATCTCGATTAATCACTACCTTATGTCCTTAGAGACCATTCTTAACCACTATCAACCACTAGCAATCACTAGCCCAATTACTAACCTTTAAATCCTTTTATAATCACTATTACGATTTTTTCATTAGTGGGATGCGGCATGACTAAAAAAAAAAATGAGGCGGCATCAATCCTTAATAAATTCAATCACCTATCACAAAGGACTCCTGTGAAGCTTATTACCCCTGCGATCCCCTATGAATCTTAATGAATGCTTATTACCCCTTTGAACCCTTCCTATTGTTAGCCTCATTACTCCTTAATTACCCCTACTTGGATGTGCAGCTGGGCTTATCACCATTGTTATAAGCCTTATAAGGTATAGCTGATAACCCCTAGAAACCGTAGTTTGTGACCACTTACTAAGTGGGGCTGCACATCCAAGCCCCACCGTTAGCCCTTCCGAGTCCTTCATCGCTTTCCGCCGCGTCGCCGAGGTCTTGGAGGTGGCAACCGCACAGGGCGAGTCATGTCGCTTTGCCGCCCAAGCCATGGCAGACATCTGCGAGGCGCCAGCTACAGGTTGGGAGGTGTGGGGGTGGGGGTTGGGTGGTAACGGTAAGGAGTTCGATGGTACGGTAGGGATGATAGGATACGGTGGTTGGTTGGACTTGTTAGTAGTGGTATAGTTAGTGGAACTAGTTAAGAGTGGTTGTTAGTGGTAGTGGTTATCAAACTGTTGTATTTTATGGAGAACTGGTCAAGAAGTGGTAGGAGTTAGTTGGTCAGTAACAGTAAGTGATCACTTTTTACAATGATGTGTTTTGGCTCGTGTAAGAACGATATCAACACTGCTTGATTGGCGGTTGGAGATGGCGGATAGTACCGCTCATGATGATTGTGATTTTTCAAAATGGCGGTTTCTCAAAATAGGTGTACCCCCCAAATCATTGATTATTATATATTATTATATAATATTTTTCTTAAGTAATAAACCAACCATAACTTGGGGGACCCCTATGGCTTGAGAAACACCCAGCCATGGCTGAGAATGGTTCAGTGGCTGATGGTGTCACCCTGCCTTCACCAGCCCTCCAGGCCAAGGGTGACGTGGCAGGAACCTTGACGCAGTACGAGCACTTGCAGGCACCGATGGCTGGGAGGTCATGGGACTGGGACCCGGCCTGTGAACTTGGGACGGGCTGTGACCTAGGTGACGGTTGGGTAGCTTGGGTAACTTAGGTAAAACTGAAGGTAGCTTAGGTCAACTATTTTAGGTAACTTGACCAGTATCCAACTTACCAGTCAGTTGAGTTAGCAGTAACTAAGGTAGCTTGGGTCGACTATCTGATGTATCGTAACTAGTTTAGGTATCTACCAGCCGGTTGAATTTAGTTGACCTATAGTTAATGTAGGTAACTTAGTCATAGATGTTAGTACCCCCAACTGTTGGCTAAGTTGGTTTATAATTGGGGCTCCAGTTATGGTAGATATAGCTTGGTTGTGCAATCGCAGATCTTAACCATTTCTCAAGTGGTGGGGCCCAACTGTAGTTGATTCTCATTAAAGTCATGATCCCATGGGCTACCAGTAAAACATAATATAGCCAACTCTGAGGTCAATGTGTGTTTGTTTCAGTTCGATACCTTTTTAAACAAGGATCTTTGATGATGATTGTATCACCTTGATTGTCGGTTGTAGCGTTTCGAACGATGCTGCTTCGGTTCACTTCTACCACCGGCAGTTGGTTCTGCCATGTTCGCAGTGTCGCTCCAGGAGATAGATCATATCCGAGAGAAGTATTGGAAATGGAAGGTGCCCGGGGCGTGCGCTCGAAAGGTGTGGATCTCTCAGGGACTCTGCCTGTCGTGATATAGAAGTTCCCAGTGCCATAGATGGCTTAAGAATAGACAAGTAGACACGTGAGCTATATGTACCTATAGTTACATAAATAGATATTTAAATGACTACTTGATATATATATATATATATATACCACATTGTTGAGCTGTTCAGAGAGCTAGGCACAGTCTTTGTTTGTCACGGTTTGCAAAATGGCACAGGGACTTCGCGTCATATCATCCTCTAACTCAGTGGAGCTTACGGGGAAGAGGCTCCACGATCAAGCAAAACGTGTCTTAGAATTTGGCCAGCTACTAGCGTTTGGCACTGCTGTTTCGTAGTCATCATAGGCTTCTCGATTTTCTTGTTTCGGGCTGCTGCTTGGCGAAACTTCCCCAGAATTCCGAGCACGCAAGAATATCAGCAGGGAGTTCCCGCTGGTTTGAAGCACAGGTCGATCTGCTGAAATCTGACAGCTAGCCACGGGGCTGCGGAGTGAGTTGATCTGACCGACCTTAGCCCTGAAGGAAAAAGCCAGTGACAGTCGAAAGCGAGGAAGAAGAATCCGTAGATACTGGTGACACGTGACTGTGTGTTGCTTGTAGTGGTGACAACTGGCCTTGTCAATGATGCTTGCTGATGTGGATTCATGGTTGTTCTGGGGATAGCACATTCACCGTTGATGTTGTTGTTGTTGTTGTTGTTGTTGTTGTTGTTGTTGTTGTTGTTGTTGTTAAATGATGGTTACTAACTAGGTGCTAGATTCATAGCCGGGAGCTATTAAGTTTAATAATGACGGTCGACAAAGGTCACGGGATACCGATATCCATGGTTTTGTCAAGCAACAAAGTGATTCACCCCTGGGCGCTCACATAGGCATGGCGGCATGGCTTTGATGAATCTCTGGTTTGATGTTGACAACAGCCTTTGAGTGAAGGCATCGACCCACAGCCATGGGCTTCTGGGGGAGCAGTTTGGCCTCTCCGCAGCAAGCAGTCTTTGGGCTGTCAGGGACCCCGGGGCGCACCATGCCGAGCCGTACCATGGCGTCGGCCTCCTCGCAAGCGGTTTCGGTGCCTGGGGGGGGCATGTCGATGGTGAGAGGTCCATCGTTGGAAGCAATGATTTGGGGGGTACCCCTTTAGGTGCGGAAACATGTGCGAAAATGAACCTGCAAATCTTTGGAGGTGTCACTTGAGCGCCAGTTAACAGAATGAAAATCAAACTGATATCGAATTTTCGCGACGCGAAAAGAACATGTCCAGGTACTGAAGTCAGACCTTGAGATGGAAAACCGTTTCTGTTTGGTGATGAGATATCCCCTATGATGATTCTCATCGTTCGCAACTCAAAAAGAACCTCACCATCGCTCACCGTTTGAGTTGTTCTCAGCTGGTTCCCCAGCCACGGTTTTTAAATCCAAGACATCAATCATTGAACTGCTTTACGGTGCGCACCTACCACTAGCTCTGAATCATGATGAACCACTTTGACATACTTTGACGAACCATGGTTTCTACAACCACTTTCACATACTTTGATGAACCGTCATGCCGCATGCCTACTACCATTAGCTTTTCACCACCCTTACATGAACATTCATATTTATCATTAATTGCCCACATTTGCCAACCCGTTCAACACCATTGATGTCGCACCATGTTCAATGCCGCCTCAGCCTCAGTTTCCCATCCGCAGGCGGGTGGTTCGGCCTTAGGGGCCTCCCGGGGTGCGCACCCCACGGTGCGCTTGGATTCATTCTTGAAGTCCACGGATCCCTGCTATCAACATGCCGAGGCGAGGGCGGGTTGCTATGGTGCCAGGGATGGTTGCTGTAGCTGGTTGGTTTTAGCTGGTGGGTCTGAATCCTTGGAAAGCCTGGTGCGCTGTCCATGGCGCTTGCCTTAGAAACAGGGATAATGATGTGTCTGAATTGGCAGGTCTAAGGAAATGGCAAATGATGAATGCTATAAGCATTTTTTCAAATGAAGGGTGGCCTATTTCTGAAAGTGTTGAAAGGCCTTGATGCTTCTCAACATTATTTCATTGCGAAGTTTGCACCTCGGAAAATAGATATTCAGTAGCTGGTTGGCAGCAGAAATCACGATTTGAAAACTTGAAAGCTGTTTCCTTGTGACTGGTTTCCAGTCTGGATTAGTATGTACTCCATTTGCTGAATTTCCATTGGTTGAATGTCACCCATGCTGAACAGCGTGCCCATGATTGCAGTCAGGTGCTGAGCAGTGACTATAAGTAAAATTTGATCGTTAGATGGTGAACCATGATGATGGCACCCGGACTGGTGTTGGGAAGTGTTGTTGCGCTTGCCAGCAATTGTTTGCGCTCAGATTCCTAGGAAATTGCACTGCTACTGCCGGTGCTCAGATGATTTCATTCGTTCCCATTGGTTCAGGCACCCACGCAGGGCGATCGTTTCATCAGAAAGATGGCCCGGGACCCTAAACCTCGATCACAGGCAGCTCTCGATGCATGGCCAAAGTTAGGAGTTGCAAGCTGGTGGTGTTCCCATGTTTTCTTTGAGAGTCACGACGTGGGATTGTTACCGTTTATTTCAAGCAGAAGGGCTGTTGTTCTTTCAAGGCATGGTGTCCGACAGGTATTGAGCGTTTTGATTGACAGGGGGTTCTTTCTCTGGTCTTACGGATTGATAGGGACAGGTCAAAGTCCCAAGAACAGTACTTGTTCCTGAAACATTATACGCAGGAACGCTCATTTAGAATGTGAGCCTAGTGTGAGCCTTTTTTCATGGCAGATCATGATATCATACACCACCACCAGTTTAGCCATCCATAGGTGATTGACCACGAGTGGTTTATTATCTCCCGTTGCTTGCCACCAAAGATTACCTGAAAATCATTATCCACCCCAAACTCTCTCAAAATCTTGATTCTTCAATAACGACGATGGTGGCCCAGTCATCGTTCAACTGCAGCATTTGGTCCAGGATTTGTCCACCCAAACAATGCGCGTGACTCTGTTTCATGTTTGCCCGAAACTATTCACTTCGCCACATGATGAAACCACAACCTGCCGCAGTTTTCTATGCTAACCCCCTAGTACTGAGCAGTTGTGGGGCAGGTGGTGGCCAGTGACCCCCTCCCAACCGGTGAGCCCAAGGGTAGCTGATGGATCTACCGAGGCGACCTACGGGCAGATCCGACCCTCGGTCTCCTTCGTGAGCGAAGCGCGTGTGGTGCGACCGATGAAGGCGCCCCCTGTGGGGCGGGGGAACCAACGTTGGGCGGGCCTTGGGGGTGACCAATGCGGCGTTGTCATGATGACTGTGGTCATATCTACAAGGTGAGCCTGCTCTAGTTTTTAGTTGGTTAACAAGTCATTGAGCTATGATTATATGTGCCATCATGTGCCATCATTTGCCATAGTTGGTATAGTTACCATAGTCGACATACCAACTTTGCTAACGTTTGGGGCCGCACCTTCCAGGTATCTTTAAGGTAAGTCATGCTTTGTTGGGTGCCTAGACCACATGAGGCTCGAACACAGAAGAGTTGCAATGTTCTACCGTGATGGGAGACGTCCTGGGTTGGATATGCCAAATTGGGTGCAAAACAGGATGGCCTAAAATCTCTTGCCAGCAAAACTATACTTGAAAGACTTGAGGAGCAGGGAATAGACGCGGTGATGTCCAGCCAGTGCATTGGCAAATCAATATTTGGAATCGGTCTTGTAAAGCATCGTTTTATGATATTTGCGAACCCTGAAGGTGAAAAGTTGAGAAAACATTCAGAGACCTAGACATCACATCCTTCTTTTTCGATGGCTCACTTCAGTCCAGCTCAATTCCTCATGGCACAGGGCAAAACTCAAGCAGTTGCCCCTTTTTTTCACGGGAAACCGGTTTCCTCCACTGTTTTGATGAGAAACTCCAGGTTGGCAACGGCTGAGTTTGAAGCACCAAGCGCTGTTTGAAGCACCAAGGCTGGGACCTTCCCCAACCCGCCAGGAGCATGGCGCCATGGACATGTCCAGCTTGCCGAATCCGGTGATGGATCCGAAGGGCGACCCACGGGAAGGCACCTTTGAGATCCCTGCACCACCACCGGAAGTGGACGATTCCTTCATCAAGATGTGACCGGGGAAGGGACCGGAAGGGGGAAGGGACGGGGGGCAAGGCGAGATGACGTAGGTAGATGGTGGTGGTGGTGGTGGTGGTGAGGATGCTAATGATGATGACCTTGAGGAGGATGGTGCTTCAACATTGTAGTTGTCCTGGTATTATTCAGTCGGAACAACATCGTGATGGATGTGGCTCAGGTAGTTGAACGAAGCACGGGCAAGAAGGGTCACATTGATAAACATCAGAGGCTTGCACCACCTGCTGACAGCTGCAGTATGTCCTGCCTCCAACAGCACCCTGTCCAACATCTTTTCTTCCCAGCTCCACCTGCAGTTGCCGTGGTTGCCCCTGTTTGCATTGACTGATGAGCAACGGCCGCTGCTTCATCTTGTGCACACATATCCAACCATGAAAGTAGTGCATGCACAGTGACAGTTTTGTAATGTTTTGTACACGGACAGTTGCAATCACCATCAATCATTTGCATATCTACGCAGATATGTGATCATGGAAAGGGGCATGAGCATCTTCAAATCTCTTGTATAGAAATTCACAAACATCTATAGCTATCCTCGAGTAGATAGAATGTCCCCCAGCCATTTGCCTTAGGGGATCACTTTGAGCAGCATGGAATCACTTAGCAACACCTAAAAGTGGATCACTTTGAGCTTCAGAGAACGAGGCCTTCAGGGTTTAGCTTGGGGACATGGGCTGCGACATGGGGTGGGTTAGGGCGGTTAGGGAAAGGATTCTTGGTTGCGTAGTCGTTATCAAATCAAAGATGTAGGCAAAGAATTAGACTGAAACTGGACTGTGTCAGTGGCATGAATCCCCGGCACTCATGCGTACCGCAACTCCATGCCAACTAGTCATTGTATGTTTGCCAGCGTAGGTACAAGAACCACAGCCTGATGTTGCCATCTGAGCGCTACAAAGAGCACCTGAAGATGAAAGCGGGAGAGCAGAAGTGGCGGGAGGAGCGCGACGCCGTCTTCCGCTATCGCAAGCGCATGAATGTCCTGGAGCGGAAGCATGCGGAAGTGCCCTGGCTGGAGCTTCCAGTTGCCATGCTGTCATGGGGATGCTGACACTGACCCTTTGGGGCTACCAGTTGTGGACCCAGGTGACACCCACGTAGCAGGTGAGGTTGCTACGCAACCGTCGTAAGTTTCGTGTGCCATCTTTGGGGTTCCCAAAGGTGATCGTTGCATGGTTTCAGCTATTGACCATGTCATTGGACCGGGATCATGCTAACTTGGGATGGAGTCAAACTACTTATAGGAGCAACTTCTATCCCAAGCCTTCCAGTTTCTACGGCGACCAGGAAACCCCAAGTAAGGATGGTTACCTGTTATATAGGTATATGAATGATGAGCTGTTGCTTTGATGTTGTATTAGTGTTGCATTTCTGCAAACAGCTCCATGGCACAGTCCTTTGTCTACCTGTTTCCTTTGAATGCGCTCGCATTCATGTCCATGTTAAATCATTCAAATTTCCCCATAATGTGCGTTTTTTTATGCTAGCGTGTTCATATGTCATACCTGCATATGTACCTATCCGCTGTTTGCCGAAGCATGGCCAACCGTCAGGGATGAAGAGGAGTTGACAACGAATGAATTTCCATGCCCCACCCTTGCAGTTACCATGAAATCGCAGGTAACCACTTCTGGTTTCTACCAGCTTGTTGTAACTGGGGTTGGTTTCCTACTATTTCATGGTAACTCGACGCATAGGGATGAAAAACCAACCATACCGAAGCATTACTCAGAGACCATTGATATTTGGGTAGATTATCCCATTGATACCTTTTTGTTAAACATCCATTTGGCTCTTGTTGGTATTTCCATTTTGGCTCTGTTCTATTCTGTTCCTTCGCTTGCCACTGAGGGCATTCTGGGCATCGACGGTCCGACCCATCCAGATTCCATCCTTTACAAAGAACGCTACGAGCATTTTGCGACTCAGGTACGCTTTCGATGAGTGACCCCAGGAGTTGCGGACAAATATGGTAAGCTGGTTGGTGGTTTCAATCATTTGTTATTTTTCCCTATTTTGCATAGGAATTGACTAATAATAGGGGATAATGAGCAACAACAAGGGTTAAACAACCAGTGGCTGGTGGTTTGATTGACATTGCTTTTTTCCCAAAAAGTAACAAATGATTAGTTTGTTGCCTCAATTTTTTTTAATTGGGATTGAAACCACCAACCAGTAAGAGTATCTATGGCTATGGGAGTTCAAAGGGGTTTTCAAAGGCCCGTTCTACAGCTCTTATTGTCCCGCAGTCAATTATGCCTGACCCGCAACCTCTTTGTCCATTGGGATTGCTTTGGGAGGCACAGAAGAAGGCGGTGAATGCCGAAAACCGCTTCTCACTTCTGCAAGAGAAGAACTATACAGCTTCTGGGGCTTCGAAGTCCTGCAGGGAAGACCATCATGTTTGAGAAACATGGTCCCGCATGGGCTATAGATGTTTATATACATATATATATATATATGTTTGATATTATATGATCATATGTCATAAAGTTTCTGTGAAGTAAAGTGCATTTTCTGCGAGCATATGCCCACACATGCAAGCAGGGCAAACAACCAGCAACATGAAGCAACCACATTCTAGCCCCAGATAGCGCTGTTTTATTTATTTGTTTGAGCTGTGCATGATTCTGCGCCGTGTGGATTTGCATACGACCTTGCATAATTTCTTCATCAACATGTTCATCTCCTAAAAAGTATGTGCATAATTGTGCATGTAGTGAATCGCTGTCCAATGTAACGGATGTAACCGATGTGTGTGTGTGTATGCTGCGCTCTCGTTCTTGAGCAAAAGGTTGGCTAGTGGCTCTAAGTCAGAGCTGCAGAATCTCTAAACTCCATTCATTTTGAGAGGAAATTTGAGGTCCAAACCCACTGTGACGCCGCAAAAAAAAGCATTCTATCCATGATACTTCCATGGTGAGACCATGGCTGATGCTGCTCACGGCCAGCAGCGTTGCTGCCACACCGGCACCGTCCCCAACACTGCAACCATGGTCTCAGCATTTGCCCACTATCGAGTGATCCTGCAGCAACAATATTCATCAGTGAAATCAAACTACGACTGCAGGTATGTGGGAAAATTTGCATCATATACACTCGTGAAGTGCAACCGCTAACAAATTCATCAGTGAAATCAAACTACAACTGCAGGTATGTGGGAAAATGTTCATCATATACACTCGTGAAGTGCAACCGCTAACAAATGTGTGGCAACACAAGGTGTGGGTCATCCTAGTGAACTTCCCGTAAATAATCAAACTAGTCTGTGTTGGGTTCATCCATTTCTGGTTGCTGAAGCATTGTTGACCTACAGCCGTATTTGCTCCGGCAATCAACAGCTGTTATATCTTCTATTGTTGGTTATTCTTACTCAGTCCCAATCATGAATCAGCCAATGAACCATGAATCCAACATATGATTCACGATTTTTGTCCCATTAACTAGCGAACCAAAAAATAGTCGCTCATTAGGAGTGGTTCATCATCGTTCATCCAACCTATTTCGACCATTATCATCCACGATTACCAGAGTGAATCTGGCAGTTTGGGGCTTTGCCATGTTGGGGCGGTCCCAGGACGATGCCGTGGCCATGCGTGACTTTGGCTCGGACCCTGGACTGGAACGGTCCAAGGACCACTGCAGAAAAAATGCAAAACCTGTGGAGATGTTCATCCCAGAAAATTTTGGATGAACATCTCCCAGAAAATTGTGTGGAGATGTTCATCCCGTGGCTAATGTAAACCAGTGGTCCCCTGAAGTCAGTTTAGCCATGCCCATCACCGCGGCAACCAGCAGGACATCTGCATCCAGAGGAAGTGCATCGACCCTGAACAGCATCCTTTCCGCTTCTTAGACACCCACTCGCGCCTGTTCCCGCAGTACTCTCCGGTCTCTTGGCAGCACCACGCCTTTACTACTTGGGAATTTTGCCGGGTGATCATACATCATGTCATATCAACATGTGCTTGTATTATGTGATTCTCGTTGTTTACATACTTCCTGGACCAGAGGCTGAATTAGATTAGTCGCACCTATCCTATGCATGTTCAAGAAACAATGTCCTAAACAAAACATTTGCAACGACAGCTTATGTTTCGGGCACATGTCTGGATGCGCATGTGCCAGAATCATGCTCTGTTTATAGTGTCCTGTGGGGTCATATCCGAAGCACCACTGACATCCACTGACCACCCTATATAATTCTTTGCTTCTCCTTGTCGCTTTAGGTGATTTTGTTGTTTTCCAGCCCTACTTAGTCAAACAATGTGGCTCAGGTTTTCCATGTTTAGCAGGTGCAGCCCAAGCGATTTTCACTCCGAGCAAGGTAAGGCTGAGCCTGCAGTAGTCACACTGATGATGATGATGATGATGATCATGATCATGATCATGATGATGATCATGATCATGATCATGATGATGTGTGGGATGGTACAGTATTGCTTATCAGGAGTTAGCATCATGAAGGATGATTGGCCAAATATCTTTAGGCAACCATTGTTGACCAACCGGGCCATTGGCCATTGCTGTAACCAGCTCCGATTATCATCAGTCACCATATGCCCATCAGCATCCAGTAGCCGTTGCCATCACCACTGACAGTTCACCATCACAATCCAGCCACCATCAAGCAAACAACCAGCGCAAAAAATCGCCAACCATCATTCAAAGCGAATCACTGTGCACTCACCAACCATTGTTCACCATCATTTGCGATTATTATCATCATGGCTAATTACATCTAATTACCCTCCTGGTCAGCCATCTTTTTCATCCTCATGGATGAAACATCACCAGATCCATCACCCGTCACATCATGTAGTACCCATCATCCACCACGACCCACCACCAACCACCACCAACCACGGCGACCCACCAACCCAGCCACCAACCCATCCACCAACCTGCCCCACATTGGCGCACCAGACTTGGGACCCCGAACGAGCTGCTGCACTTCGGAGTAACATGGCCACCCTCGCTGCGCAGGTTGATGTTGGTTGGCCGGGGATGGTCGCAGTTGATGGTGGTTGATGGCTATGAGTGAACTATCAACCCTGCTTTAGTGGTTTGATATGATCATTTTTCTTGGTCTAAGGGTGAGGCTAACAATTGGTGGTTGCTAAAAGGTTGACACTCTGCCGCGGCAAACGCAGCGTCTTTGCGCATTTGCCTGGTTTTCTGGGTGGAATGCTTCGTTGGGCTGGTCCTTGGGAGGGAGCGTTTTGGAGCCAGGGGTATCTCTATGGCCATTTCAAGGGGCAGCGATTTGGAGCTACCAGGAGTGGCCTAACTAAATGGTAGTCGTATGGTTATGTTTGTGTCGTTGTGTCGCTTTTCATCGAACAATGGCGGTCAATAACAAGGGCTGCGATGTTGGTGTTTGGTTTCAAGAGGCTGGCAACGTTTCACGGAGGGTGGGAAAATAGCGGTTGATGGTCCACAATAGTCTTAAGATTAATGATGGTTCATTGATTGATCGGTTTATGGTTTTGTTGAAGCTCCTCCACGCCATTCATGCAAAACACCCTTGTCTTAGTATTGAAAACAACCCTCTTTTTGGGTAGAACATGTTCAGATGGTAGACAGAAGTATTGTGTTGGTACTTGATTTATAGTACCTGATAGTCTGCCGGGTGAAGGCGATAAAGATCAGAAGATATGTTCAACGATGTTCAACACATGATCCAGCATGGCATGCGGGAAATGACATGCTACCTTGTGTACACAAAGTGATAGAATTATATGGAGGGAGATCTATATGCTAATCTATTTGTGAATTCTAAAGGATAACTACATTTTGTGCATGCAATTCAAACATCATTAATTGCGTTCATGTGTTCATTTGGATGTATGTGCATACGTACCTATCAACATGTATACTCAAGGAGATGTTTGCAGGTTATTGTTGGTTGTGGCATGCGATATCTGCATATTTTTGTCGCTTACGACTAGTTGTACCCTTGCGAAGTGATCTTGTTTTATCCCACTCAGTAACGGGGAACTAACCAATGGCTTTAGGGGTAAAAGCTAGGCTTCTAGGATTCATAACCATAGCCGCAGTGGCCCAACTACGCTATGTTGTAACTTTGCCCTTGGCCTCCCGGACCGATCCCAGCCCTCAGCGAAGTGCAGTAAGGTCATGAAGTTCGAGCCAGCGACTCAGTACCGCTTCGCCGAGCATCAGCATCTATCATGTACAACTGGTGTTTGCCACCAGTTGGTACATACGGACATGTGTAGCGCTAGCTGTATGCAAGTACAGCTAGGAATGTTTATGTGCCATAGATCAGCTACATGTTCTTGTTGTTTGTTGGTTGCTGCACAGATCAGCACCAGCAATACAAAGATGTAGCACAACGGCAACGAATGGTATGTCCACCTTGCAAAATCATCGTCGACTTGACCAGAAATAGAAAACTCAGCAAGCCTATATCTCACATACTCCATGGTGCTGGTATTTTTTACCTACAAAACTGGGCCCTTTGGGGAGTATAATGTAGGG
>VSDK01025726.1:2630-15976 GCA_009767595.1 Symbiodinium kawagutii | reverse complement strand
GTATCTTGAGATAGATATGTTGATGCTATGTGGCATATATGGAATCTTTTCCCTCGTGGCCACCCGCATGTCGACGGAAACGCTGAGCTCAGCGGACGATCAAACACCTGGTTGCCATAATCAATTAATGAGCATATAACCATGACCAGTCGGTGGTCTTGAATTGTTTGATTTCCCATGATTTCCCCAATATTTGGAATGGTTGGTTGATGAACTAAAATTTTCGATGGCCTACAACCACTATTGCCTCCCTTCTACTGATATCCCGCTTCCATGGCATCCATCCGTTGTCACTGTGATGCAGTTCCCTATGGGCACAGGCTGCGGCACATGTCGGAGTCACCAACGGTTGCTGAAGATCAGATCTCGCTACAAGTCATCCTGGGTAAGCACCAGGGGTGTCAGCCACCGTGCCATGTGGGCACACCGCGGTGGGACCAGGATCGGGGGCACAACATCATCAACGGCGCGGACAACACCCTGCAGTATGAAGTCGCTAAGCCATGGGAGGAGGTTGGGCTGGAGAGCCACCAACCAGCCATGGGGGTCAGTCTAGCATGGAGTTTGCCACTCAAAATGGGCATGAAACAACCGTTGAGCACACCCGGAAAGAAAGCGATGGTCAATGGTTAATGAGTAACATTTGTTTCAGTTGAGAGTGAAGCTGTCCGTGGCTACTTGCCTTCAGTCTGAGCTGATCAATGAGCCAAAGACGGCATGCAACAGAAGCCACGGAGTAGTCTGCGAGTTGAATCAAGTTACCCCATGTGGTGCTGCTGTGTGGAGGGAGGGGATCCCAGATTTATTTTTGGGGCTCTAAGCCTTGGGTCAGGCTTGGGTCTCCAAATTTTTGTGCAGCGGGCATCCTTGGAACCCAGTTTTGTTGGCAGATTTTTCGGTCTTCAAAAGTATGACTGATCAACTTTCTCTCTTGTGGAGGGTGCAGCCATGTTGGTTGATATGTTTCACATAGGGGTTGAAACCACCAACCAGTTAAGGTTTCACAGAGGGGCAGCAATGAACTAGTCATATGAGCATGCTAAGAAAGCAGCATTGATGAATTTTGAATTCCGGGAAGAGCTGTTGATTTGCCGCCAACTACGGGTGGTCAATTGATCTTCCATTATCTGGTCAAAATTGTGGCAGACCAGATTTTGTTGGTTTCCTCTTGGCAGTGACCACAGTTGACTTGGGAATCACTTTTGAGCATCAACCAGTATCATCCAACATCAAGCGATTAGCTGGTATTAATTTATTATTGACCACTATGAATCACTTCTGACCACATTGTTCATATGGTTGCTATATCCTCCGTCATTGTTGCTTAATACCCCCTATGATTGACCAAGCTAGGGGATATAATTACTGGCTATACAACCCTCGTATGATAATACAATTATTGACCGTTATAAATTAGCACCAATACTCTGCTTATCATCCCCCTATTATAAATGGCTGTATAGCCCCTTTAAAACTAAATCATTGAGAAACCCCAGAAATATGTGTATACTTGGTATAGTCCCTATCATGGATTGTTGTTATCCCCATTGTTACTATCTATAACCCTTTGAATTCCCGTATGAAACCATACAATTCCTTATCAAACCACTAAGAAACCACCATTGTTGGCATTTCCCCTATCATTTTTGCTCATTACCCCCTGTGATTGACCATTATTAATGGCTACTGTAATTATAGATAACCCCATTTGTTGGTTGGTTAATATAATTGTTGCTTACTATCCTCTATGATTCGCTAGAATTTCCCTATTACCACTATAATAACTCTTAAAATGGCTCTATAACCCCATCAATGGCTATAAAACTCTTCAAAAACACCCTATAAAACCATATATCCCCTATCATTCATCACTAATCTCCTATAAAACCCTTCGAAATCATCGCCTCAGCTCACCTCTTAACGGCCATGTAACCCCTTGTAGTCGCCCATCCAACCTGTTGCGTTTCGCCACCCGCGGCGTCTCTGAGCCAGGTGCAGCAGCAGGCAGTCGCGCGGCGCATCGCTGAGGCGGCCAAGACGCAGGTCCGGAGCCAGAACAGCCACGAGATCTGAGGGCCACCCAGCAACCATTGATGGTTTTATATAGTTTTAGTATAGGAGATTAATGGGGAATTATCTATATATAATGGGGAATATTGGGGAATAATGAGGAATTATCTGTATATAGAATGGGGAATTAGATGATTATATGAGCAACATTTATGGTTTTATTTATAGTTTCAGGGCAGCGCCAGAGATCTGAGGGCAGCGCTTACCACCGGCAGTTCCAGCGTCGGAAGCGGCCAACGAGCGTTGGTTCGATCTCTGGGGGTTCGAGCTCGGTTGAAAGCGTTGCGAGATGTGGGGGTTGCTCATAACAACTAATAAGAGGGGTAGGGCTTAATCATAGGGTTTATAGGGGTTATATTTATGTGCAACATATTGTTTTCGATAGTTTCAGTAGTGGGTTTGTAGGAGATTGATGGTGAATCATCGAGGATGTATGGTTTCAATGTTGTTTTAATGGTTATACTGCCACTAATGATGGTTGATAATAGGGAATATTATGGTCAAACAACTGCTGGTTGGTGGTTTCTCAAGCCAGTTTTGGGGTATAACCATTGATTAGTAATGATGAATAATAGGAGGTAGTAAGCAACAATAGTAGAGGATATACCAATCAAGTGAGGGTTTCTCAAGCATGGGGGAGCCCCAGTTATGATTGAACACTAGGGGATCATCATGCTTAACAAGTGCAACAATGTTGGTTGGTGAAGCCCTCGCAGGTTTCGTGTAAACTGGCTTCTAGCCCACACCACTGGCGGCAGGGATCAGAAAGCCGGTCGACTGCAGAAGCAAAGCAATGCACATTTGCGGTCGCATAGGGACAGTGCCGTTTGCTTGTTGCCAATCATCACGGTTGATTACGGTGAATGATGGTAGTTATAATGATGGCTGATAATTATGAGAACAATAGTAGTCAGTGAACTACTTGAGAAACCAACAACAAGTATGGTCAATGGTGGCACAAATCTTAAACAAGCTCTATGTAAGATTCTGTGACCAAAGAAGCAGAAGAGCATTTGTTGCGAAGAAGCGTTGTTCGTAAAGGCTCACGGGTGGAGCACCTGTCCCTTTCAGGAGCTATGAAGTATGTACATATGACGCATCCATAGATGATGATTGTTCAAAGGTTCACTGGGAACCCATGAGGATGATGAATTTCCTGTTGGGAAAAGATTGACTCCGCAGATACCCTGGATGTAAAAAGCATACGGCGCTGCCCATCTTTGTTTCACTTCTTTGGTATCACCGACATGTCCCCAGCTGATGCTGGTGGACCACTGCATGCCCTGTGAAGAAAACTCGGACGCGCTTCGCAGGTAAACGGTAGGGAGAACATGATGAGGTAGAACTAGAAATTCCAGGAATTTAAGCAGCAGTAGTGAAGGATTAATAGACAATTAAATGCAATGAAAAGCGAGGTACAGCCAAAAGCAAGGCAATAACAACGATAGTACTTGCTGTAAGTGGTTGTTGTTTCCTCGATAGAGATAATCATCAACCAAACTTAGTGAACCAATGAACCAAGATGCTTGCAAGTTAGACTGTGGGATTGTGATGTCACCGAGCAGCATCACTGGAATCTGTGAAGTCAAGCGACCAGGCCTGTAAGGACAGCTATCAATGGACACCAATGATTATAAAACACATTGCTGATTCATCAGGTTTAGATTGCTAGCTGTTAAGAAGGTATATTGGCAGCCTCGACAGGGAGGGAGAGAGAGAGAGAGAGGAGTTATAGAAAGATATTGCCTTGTTGGAAGTCACATTGAAGGGAGATCAGCCGCCCCTCCGCGGATGTTATGATTTCAGATTCTTCACAAGTTACGCTGTTGGTGGGCCACCTCTCCACCAAAGCAGTTGTGTTACCCCATCCGGTGGTGTTTTCAAGCACCGGAAAAAAGATCCGTGAAATCAGTGAAATCAGGTCTAAGTTACACCTAAACCAATGAAAATATCCATGAACTCAGGTGACCTTATGTCACCTAGCTGGTTCCAGGGTACCTTGCCTCATTGGCCAAGTGCTACACACCGGGCCCTGGGGAAGGTCCCTACATGACTCGTTGCACGGAGCTCAAGCCATGAAGGGCTGGAAGGGATCGCGGCGCCGCTTCGGCGTGCCGGTGAAGTCGGTGGTCGCCGGTGGCGCCCGGGCGCCTGGCACTTCCACGGCCGCGGCGGTGGCTTCCACTGCCGGTGGCAAGGCCGTAGCTTCGACGGGGACTCCGCGGCAGCGCGTGAAGTGCGGCCGACTGTGCGGCAAAGTGGTGAGATGGCGCGGGGAGGAGGGCTGGATCAGTGCCATGGCTGGAACCGAAATATAAAAACATATCTAGTAATTTCAGTCCAAGTCATGGATGGTTTGTACATTGCTAGCTCATCTAGCTAATAAACTGATTGGTTTTGGGTGTACCCCTCTTTTGAGAAACAGCCATCTGGCCATGCCATGGGGGTTCAAGAGGATGCATGGGGACCAGGAAGGTCAGGGTGCCGAGACGCTGCTGCGCTAAGAACCTGAGAGAGCTGTAGATCATCCCTTCAAGCTGAAGAACAATGGAGAGATCTTCATTGCCAAGAAGGATGTGGCAGCTGGCCAACAATTGCAACCAGGCATGCCTGGTGATGTGGAGACACGTCATTGGTTTCACAGCCCCCCTGGACAACAGTGGTTGTTGGATACACTGGGAAAGATTATTGTCTCTGTAGCTAGGGCTTCAACAGCCGGTTTTCTCCAGAGCATCCGGTTTGTCAATTGAAGATGTTTGAAGAGGGTGCCAAATCTGGAGTTCTACAGCTTGGAACGCTCACTAATGGATTTCTGAGCATCAGATATCCAGCAAGCCCTTTGCTTAATTCCTTTCCGAACAACACAGGGGGTGACAAATCAGTCCCCCAGCTGTGGATGGTGCACTATGCTATCAACTTTCCTCCACGAAGATGAAATGATCATCAGCCCCACCACGATTGATCATCATTTACAACCATCATCAAACATCATCATCACCAATCCTTCTGGTAACCTTACCATTTGATTCACCGTGCGACCAAGCCTTGGGACCGTTGCCATGGCTGCCATGCTAACCACCCCACACCCTTGGCCGCTTCGCCCCCCCCTGCCCTGGCCTTGTAGGTGCCCGGGTGGACTTCTTGGTCTACTCGGTCAAGGATGCCGGCGGCCGGCTGGGAGCCGACTTCTGCCGGCTGCTTCCCAAGGAGGCGGTGGCCGCTGAGTCGCCATTGAGCAAGGTGCAGCCTGTGAAGTTTCTTCAGTTGCAGGAGGTGGTAGTAGTACTACTGCTGCTACTACTAGTAGTACGTAGTACTAGTCATCGTCATCTTCATCATCAAGTTTGCGGCTGTTATAGTCATTGTTGTCGTTGGTGTCATTTTTTCTGTTGGAGCGGTTGTTGCCGTGCTTATTGTGTTTGTGTATGTTGTCTTTTGTTGTACCGTTATTGTTTTGGATCAGCATGAAAAGAAAAATGCAGTGCACAGCACGAAAGCTGTTATCCAATTTTAGTAGAGATATTCTGCTTCCTAACTATGTGAGTCCACTCCAACAATTCTGTGGCCGACGATTGAGAGAGAGGTTGTGATCGGTTGTGTGCTCTCCCGGTGTACATATTAGTTACAGTTGCGGTATCCGCATTGGAATTTCCACTACAGAATATGGGGTCTTGGTTCCCTTCTACAGTATCCGGTCCTCTTTGTAGATTTTGTAGGTGCCTTTGGTCCCCGCATTGTGTAAGGACCGGATTCTGTGAAGCATTGCCACCTGTGCACCTTCATTTTGTTGGGTGGTCTTTTTAGCCCATGTTATGCACACTCAAGGATACAAACTGAGTGGCATTTTGGAGGCCTGAGGGTTTCATATTTTTTTCATCAACACCACATGGGAAAACTGTTTATAGCAGATGCATTCTAGAAGGAAGAGGTTAGGCAAGCCTCGACTGGCGTGTTAGGCTCATGTTGGACCATTGCTGTGTTAGGCAAGGCTTAGGCACACTAAATTTGTTGTGCCTAGATTGCTGTGTTAGGCCTATGTTGGATCATTGCTGGGGTAGGCAAGCCTTGGGCACACAGAATTTCTTTACCCATATCGTTGTTAGGGCACTTTTGTAGATTGTTTTCAGCAATGTCCAAATATGCGATGTGTTTGCGTTGCTCCGGGGAGGGCATCAAAGGCAAACAGCTATGAAGAACACTTCAAGAACCTCAAAGAACATTTTTCCTTACCCGACTTCATAGCTTGAAACTATAATAATTGTGTAGGTGAATTTTATGCAGATTCATTTGGTGAAATGCATTTCCAAAGTGAAGTCAGTTGACCTGGGAGGTTGATTCTGTAAGGTTGGAACCCGTGTAGAGCGATTTGTTTGGAGATTAAATGCGGGGTCCAAGTCCATGTGTGACTTGGAAGATGTCGTGGTTCCTATGAATCTGCCCTGGGTGACAGTGAACCAACGATTTTGCTCACAACAGATGAGCTGTTTCTTGGTGACAAGCTCGTTGCAATGGTGCGCCGCTCTCGCAGGTCCGAGGCAGTGTGGGTGCCAGCAGCAAGCTGAACCAGGCTGGCAAGGGATCCAAGGCCGGCTCCAAGATTCCGGTGAGGCAAGTGATCATGAAGGCCGCCCCAAAGGCCGAAGCCAGCGGAGCCTCGTCGTCTGGCAAGGGGAAAGGTGAGTCGAAAGCCGGCGCCGTATCGCCTTACAAAGCCAAGGGCGCTGATAGCGCAGCTGCCACTGCCAAGGGCGCGGTTGCCAAGGGAGCTGCCCCGGCCAAGGGTGACTCCAAGGACAAGGAACGCCACGTGGTGGCGAAGATCCCTCGCTTGGGCACCATCAGCAAATGGCTGGGAAAATACGGCCACTTGTCGGCAGTTCTGAGCAGCAAAGCCACCACTTGGGGATACAATCCGAATCATAAAGATAGGGTTGATGATCAGTACTTACTTTAGCTGGACCTTCGGGATGGCGACGGAGAGAGAGAGAGAGATATCAAGTACTTACTGAAGAACATGTAACTCTTTTTTCCGGTGATCAAAAAAGAAGTTCTGTAAATTTATATTCCATGTGGTATGCCAACTTGTGTACCTTTACAATCACCAACTAATTGCACACCTAAGTTTTGAAGGATTGCGATTGTCTTTCTCATCACATATTCTCAAAGAAGCGCAGTCCATCCGCTGCAACAGCAAGCCGCGACGCATCTGAGGCTGGATCGATCCTGACAAGGCCGTGGATCATGAACAGGCTGCAAGACATCGTGGCATTTTCTTGCACATGAAGGACTATGAGGGTGAAACGGTTCCCAGACAAGGCATGCGAGTCACCTTTTCGGTGTATGTCCGGGCGCCCGGTTGGGTGCTCGGTTGGGAGGGTACTCTGACTGAGGTGGAGTCTTTTGCTTAACGAAGAGATTTGTGAACCACCTAAACTGCTTCATTTCTGCAACACTGGAGTCATGATCCAACACACAAACTTTTGCACAAACTTATACATGTGGCTGTTGGATGCAATCTGACGGATACATGTTTTGCATCTACAGCTTATCTAGTGGCCATACATGCATGTACACATATGGCCAAAACATGTGCTTTTAATTCATTCTTGTATGCATGTGTGGAATTCTACAAACAACAAATGCATTGACGCTGACAAACGTATACAGTTGTACATCCTAGCATCTTGGAGTGGATAGAATAGCCATGAATAGCCCCATGTTCAATATGCAGATCGGCTACAATCCCATTTGGGGTATGGTCCGGTTTGATCACCTACTTCGTGATCACTATTTGGGTGTGTCCAAGAATGGTGTACCCCCAAGACTGGTGGCTTTCCAATGGATAATGGCTATTATTCGATCTGTTAGCAGGTATCACTATTTATGCACAAACCCATATAGTTGCTTAATTGCTGGTTATTGTCCCATATTATTGACCAATATGAACGGTCAGTCTATTGTTGCTTATCATCCCCTATATTCTCCCAATATCATGTGCTAGCTATCGTTGGTTATTATCCCCTATATATACTCCTCTAGAATCTTGTACAATCCCCTGTAATCCATAGGCTATTGGCTACTGTGATGCCCTAAAAAATGAACCCATATAACCACCAACCAGTAATGGTTCAACCATTGTTGTTGCTGATCATCCCCTAGAATCTCCTCTATAATTAATCCCCCTATAGTCCCCTACAACTTCCATATAATCCCCATATAATCCCCATATAATCCCTATATAATCCCCCTACAATCCCCCCCAAACATCCCCTATAAATCCATCATTCTCAAGGCCCATCAACCACCATTCACTCAACTGGTCAATGCTTCCCGTGGCGAGGCCGATTGCTCCGGCTTGGGAGCCTATGGCTGCCGGCCGACCTTGGTCACCAGTGGCACCAGTGGCGGCACCACGAGTGGCTCCAAGGTGGGGGAGGTTCCCGCAACTTTGGATGTGGAGGTCGGTCAAGTTGGCTTAGGAATAGAATCATTTATATAATATATAGGCTTGAGTTAAGTGTATATATATAAATATGCATTTTATGTATGCATTTTATGTATGCATTTTATGTATGCATTTTATGTATGCATTCTATGTATGCATTCTATGTATGCATTTTATGTATGCATTTTATGTATGCATTTTATGTATGCATTTTATGTATGCATTTTATGTATGCATTTTATGTATGCATTTTATGTATGCATTTTATGTATGCATTTTATGTATGCATTTTATGTATGCATTTTATGTATGCATTTTATGTATGCATTTTATGTATGCATTTTATGTATGCATTTTATGTATGCATTTTATGTATGCATTTTATGTATGCATTTTATGTATGCATTTTATGTATGCATTTTATGTATGCATTTTATGTATGCATTTTATGTATGCATTTTATGTATGCATTTTATGTATGCATTTTATGTATGCATTTTATGTATGCATTTTATGTATGCATTTTATGTATGCATTTTATGTATGCATTTTATGTATGCATTTTATGTATGCATTTTATGTATGCATTTTATGTATGCATTTTATGTATGCATTTTATGTATGCATTTTATGTATGCATTTTATGTATGCATTTTATGTATGCATTTTATGTATGCATTTTATGTATGCATTTTATGTATGCATTTTATGTATGCATTTTATGTATGCATTTTATGTATGCATTTTATGTATGCATTTTATGTATGCATTTTATGTATGCATTTTATGTATGCATTTTATGTATGCATTTTATGTATGCATTTTATGTATGCATTTTATGTATGCATTTTATGTATGCATTTTATGTATGCATTTTATGTATGCATTTTATGTATGCATTTTATGTATGCATTTTATGTATGCATTTTATGTATGCATTTTATGTATGCATTTTATGTATGCATTTTATGTATGCATTTTATGTATGCATTTTATGTATGCATTTTATGTATGCATTTTATGTATGCATTTTATGTATGCATTTTATGTATGCATTTTATGTATGCATTTTATGTATGCATTTTATGTATGCATTTTATGTATGCATTTTATGTATGCATTTTATGTATGCATTTTATGTATGCATTTTATGTATGCATTTTATGTATGCATTTTATGTATGCATTTTATGTATGCATTTTATGTATGCATTTTATGTATGCATTTTATGTATGCATTTTATGTATGCATTTTATGTATGCATTTTATGTATGCATTTTATGTATGCATTTTATGTATGCATTTTATGTATGCATTTTATGTATGCATTTTATGTATGCATTTTATGTATGCATTTTATGTATGCATTTTATGTATGCATTTTATGTATGCATTTTATGTATGCATTTTATGTATGCATTTTATGTATGCATTTTATGTATGCATTTTATGTATGCATTTTATGTATGCATTTTATGTATGCATTTTATGTATGCATTTTATGTATGCATTTTATGTATGCATTTTATGTATGCATTTTATGTATGCATTTTATGTATGCATTTTATGTATGCATTTTATGTATGCATTTTATGTATGCATTTTATGTATGCATTTTATGTTCGCAAGAGATTTAGATAATGTTGTTGTTTTTTTTGTTTCTTTTGATGTACTTATATATGCACAATTGTGTGCATGTATGCTTGCGACCCGCGTGGAAGCTGCAATGCTGTTGTTTGATGCCCCTGTTAAGAACCAAATTCAGAAGTGAAAGTCTTTGCACACTTTGAGACCACTCCGCGTTTAAGTTGGACACGATGCATGGAAAATTGAAAATCATGGCCCAATGGGCAATGTTTTATTTGCAAAAGAATCATGCCGCGTTGTTGTGGGGCCGTGCCGCCAAATGTTGGTTGGGTTGGCCTTCATGGTACGTAAATGAATTCTTTATAGACACAACTGCCTACCATGAGCCCCCAGTTCACCATATTTTTTACAGGTTATAATCCATTTGGTTGGCAGGTAAAACCTACCTTTTCTAGAGGCCCTTGGTTGCTGATGGTAGGTAACATTTTAGATCAGATGGCTAATGATCCTATATCTTGACATGTCCCGACAATCATACTTACACGCCACTAGACGTTGACCGACTCAGCATCGGTTGCCAAATTGGTGATACATTTGCAGATGTAGCCAGGAATCAACTGCTATCAATAAATTATGCTAAAAGCGATAGGGCAATGAACCCATCTTAATCATGACTATCAGGATATCACCATTGTCAATCACCACTACTGGTTGGTTATCATGACTAGCCACCATTGACCATAAACAACTATGCTTGTCATGATTCACCGCCATTGGCTATGATTTTTCCATGGTTGTCCATGATTCGTAGCTTAAACCACCGCTGCACATGATTTTCCACAACCATGATGAATCACCATTGCACATGATTATTGATGATTATCATGATTGAGAATCACTCTCGTTTATGAATCGCGGATTGATTCATCAGATTGGGCCGGTGGAAGCGCCACTGTTGCAGCAGTGGTCTTGGTTCTGCCATACCATACCATCACTGAGGAAGCATGACTGAGGCTTATTGATGATTATCATGATTATTGATGATTATTATTGATTGATCACATGATTATTATATCATGATTGCTGTTGTTCATTGATTGCCGTTCTTCATTCCCTACCCTTCCAGTTACCTCGAAATCGTAGGTAATCAGCTGGTTTCTACCATTGATCATGAGTCACCACGCTATCCACAACGTAGTTCCAGCTGATGTTTTTCAGGAACCCGCCCCGGGAAAACGCGCAGTGCAGGTGGTAGTTGCCAAAGCCAAGCCAGCAAAGGCTGCAAGGCCACCTTCCGAAAATCGTGATGTGTCATCATGTCTAGCAGAAAGTGGGCCCCCAACCACTTAGGTTAGTTGGTTTATAACTAATCTAACTAGGGGTAAGTACCAGTTATAGGGAGTTATTCCCCAACTTGTACGTGGTTGGGGGCCCACCTTGTAGTTGAGTGATGAATGGTGACTGGGTGGATGAAATCGCTGCTACCAAACAGCTTTTGTTCGGTTTTTTGGGAGATTGATTTACCATCTAGCCACTAAAGCCCTTAGGCTTTTAGCGATCTAAACGCCACCAAGTTGATCAAAAAGGTGTAGAATTAGGAATAGAAACCAATCAGAATCATCATGGTAACGATTACGCATGAAGATTAATGGCCACTCATGGATGATATTTCATTGCCATAACCAATGTGCACGGGTAACGTACTGGGTGGATGCCTGAGTCCCAAGCTGCCCAGAGGCAAGGGCCTAGCTGCCCGCCAGTTGATTTGGGTATTGCTTTTGATCATTGTCCCGAAAAGGTGCAATCTGAAACTTCGAGAGAAAGGAAAGGCTTGTGCTTTTTTCAAGAAATCTCTCCAGCGGAATTTGTTTGACAAGAAATCCGTGCAAAGACCCTTGAAAAGCATTTTCCCTTGATTTTGACAATGATTGACCAGTACTGTCCGGCAATCTAACATGGCAATGGAAAATCCACCATAAATGGACCTTTTTTCAGGGTTTCTCCATAAAATGTTGCTTTTCCATTGCCATTAAATTACCAGAGTGTAAGTGAAGTATGAAATCAGCACCATTGACCGATCAAACTCTAGATGCTTGGCGCGTGGCGCACATTGGCCCTGCCAGCGCCATGGTGCCACCAAGCGCTAGGCCGGATGGACCCACAGAGCCCAGTTTGCCGCCCTTTTGGGAGAAGCATTGGTCCGAGCAGCACAAAATGCATTACTACTGGAACTCCAAGACCAAGGAGCGCCCCCCACGGTGATGTCGCTAATGCTTTGACGGTACTGGAATTCCCAGACCAACCACAACTGCGGATAGTCCGGAGGTTTCTTTTGTGAGAATTCGTGACAAGTATGGGAAATTATGTTGGCATTTGAGGAATGAGATTGGATGATATCAATGATATCGGTATTTAATTAGATGATAATATTTGAGAAAGAGGCCACTCAAAATACTTGACACAAGTTCACAACCGCTAGTCACTAATGTGGTTTGTGATCGAAGTGAATCGTTCATGTCACATAGGGGGCCTGATGTCACATGCCATAGCGCACAAGAGAAGGCCGTGCACCACCATCAAGTTACGGAACCAAGCCCGGACCATTCAACCTACACCACGGAACCAAGCCTTTGAGGTGACCAAGCGTAGCCGGTTTTTCAGGACTCCAAATGGACCAAGCCGACCAAGTGATGCGAGCCACCGAAGGCTCGGGCTGGGTCAGTGTTCTTTCCCTGAGCCGGATATGCCAAAGAGATTACTTGATCTGGTGGACAAACCGATTTTGATATTTCATTACCCTCCGGCATCACCATATTTTATAGGTTAACTAGCTATAAATGGTAGGCGTTAATTAACGGAGTGTATATCCCGTAAGAGTGTCTGAAACATCTTTCCATGCCAGGTATTGATCGACCCAGAAACTGACACTATAGAAAAATTCGAAAAAACAAATCAACATAAAAATAATTGGAAATATATTTAAATCCATAGAAAATACATATATAAATAACACTTCTTATTTATATAATCTATTCAAAAAAACATTTACAATATTTTCCAAACAAGATGAAGCCCACGAACCCGAATGCTCACACTCTTGGTCGGACTCTCTTGGTGGGACACACTTGGTGAGACACTCTTGGTGGGACACTCTTGGTGAGACACTCCTGGTAAGACACTCTGAGTAAGACACTCTTGCAAGACACTCTTGGCGAGACACTCTTGGGAAGACACTCCTTGGGAG
>VSDK01025724.1:0-10582 GCA_009767595.1 Symbiodinium kawagutii | reverse complement strand
GTCCGCTCCTGAAGCGCTGGCTGGGTGCACAGGAGAAATGCCACTGGGTGGATGAGTGGCGCGGCAAGCTGCGCCAAGGTGAGCTATGCCTGGTCCAGGAGCGGTCGGGGAACCAGCAGATGAAGTTGGCGCAGGTGTCAAGAGTCGACGCCGCGAACGCGGCGTGCGCCTTGGTTTATTGGAACAGTGCGCGATCAAAGACATCGCCCCACTGGAGACTCCACGCAGAAACTGCGCCAATCTCTTCGCTTTTTCCGCACGAGAACATTCGCCTGGAATTGTGGAACCATCCCAAGATCCAGAGCATTGGGGAACGGAAGGGTCAGAAGACGACTAAAAAGAAGAGGTCCAGCGGTTGTTGCTGACCCGACCCGACCGGAGAAGTGAGCGCCAGTCAAAGGAACCTGGGCCTTGAGAAAAAAAACTCTCTGTTCACAGAGGGCCACTTGCATGATGTATCTTCATTATATTTGAAAGGCAAAGGCACGTTTTGAAAGGGCACAACGGCCCCGGCAAAGTGTAGAAGAGTAAACTTTTTCAACATCCACAGCACTAGAACCAGTCATGCTTAGGACATTTTAGAACCTTAATGCACTCCTGAACTCAAACGCAACGCTTCGCTCAGAGTTTGGCCTCCTTGGGTATGGCTGAGGTCTGATAGCATGGGCAACAAGGTTGAAGTGGAGTGGCACCTCGGACTCCACCTTGTGAGGTAACAGATGTGAACATCCATCAGATCACATCCAGGAGACCATCCATGAAGACCTTTCTGGTCCGGCGAACAGGAACATCCCAATTTCATGGAGAGAGACCAGAAATTTTTCTGATGGATGTCCATGGATCATTTGAGGTGATCATATTGCCCCGACCATTCCGCAATGCCTCGAAGGAACCACCAATGAGATCAACTTATCAACTCATTGTATTGAGATGTGACTCCGAAAGTTTTTGATTTGGGATCAGATCAGAATTACTCCCACTTTGAAACTCGAATTCCGACAAATTTCTCCACCAGAGACACCAGCTATAGGTGATTGTCCTGTACATACCGTGGTTGATGCTGGGTGCTGGTGGTCAATGCTGGTTAGTTTTAAAATGCCTGCTCCCTGCTTGGCAGCCAGGGCGCGCAACACGAGCCGTGGTCAACTGGAGGTCTCGCTCTCCAAGAAAGGCTGGGCTTCCAACATCCCAACACCAAAACTCACCAAACCCAAAGAAGATCAAACACTCCAAAAATGCCTTTCCTTTTGTGAAATTTCTGTGTAGATTTGCGTTGGGACACAATGCATTTTTGAAATTGTATGGATCGACATCCCTTCGCGAAGGTGTATGAAAGCAGTGCCCTAACTAGCGTAGCGCATGGAAATCAGATATGGGATATGGGCGACATCTAGGATGCAAAGTGTGTGCGCGCGTGTGGGTGTGTGTGTGTGAGTGGCCCTGTTTGCTGTCAATTGTCGGGGTCAGTTCTTGGCTCAGTCGAGCTTTTTGTCACTGATTTCAAGAGGCCCCCTTGAATTCCATCACTGTCACGCCACCATCCTCACAGTTCCTGGGTCCTTCGGGCAGAGGTCACGACAGGGATCCAAAGAACAAAGAGGTAAAGTTCCTCACCGCGCTCGTAGGTCGGGACTCCATTCGCTTGAATGTGAAGCAGCTCAGTGACAGCCTCAGGGAAGTTCTCAAGACTGCATTTCTGCCCTTCTTAAATGTCTCATGATTTTGGTACCTTTTCCCATGAGGCCCAACATGACATGCTATGCCGTTGTTTTCTTCTGGAACCTTTGTTTCCATGCTTGTGGTTTTGGGCCTTTGAAAATGTAGATGAGGACGTGTGTTCGATTGAAACTGCAAATTCACCCATAGCCACCAAAGCCATGGCGCCCCGCCCCCCAAAACTCTGAACCGTGGAGTCGAAGGTGAACCTTGGCTGATGTACTTCATGGGGCGTAGATTGATAGGTTGGGTGGTGCGGTTTTACAATATCATATGATGGTGTAATTTATGCTTGACCGACGGCCCGCTCCTGTTTGATATTGTAGCTGAGTTTCTATAGTAAGCAGCCACAAGTAGCATGCAAGATTGAAAGCTTCAGCACTTGCAAGGTCCTGGCCACTTCTCCTGTGGTCACTACCACCTCGAGGCCGCAACGGGCTGTAACCAAGCGGAAGGGCTGGAAGACATTGGAAGCGGATGGAAGTGGAAGTCCAAGACTAGATGAGGTAAGGGAATGGAATGCAAGGAGGAGATGGAAGGGATATCTAAGGGATATTGATGGCAACGGTGGAAGATCGTGGAAGAGGAAGTCCTCCATTGGAATAGGCTGTTCTGTGATGGAGCCTAGCTAGCAAGGTGAACTGCTCAGGCCGAAGTGTCAAGGATGAGATGTGATGCAGATAGGTGAAATGACAATCTTCGTTCGATCTTCACCATGACTTCGACTGTTGGACGATGTCATGGCATGTCATGGCGCCAGGTAGAGAAGAGCAGCCCCTACAAGATTGACACGCTGGCATGGTCTTGAACTGTTTGTGGAACAGTGTTCTGATGTGCTCTTTTTGAATTTCTGCGGGGCGTCCTCTCAAGTGACCAATGGTCCAGGAGGCAAGAAAAGGCGATCTGTAGATATATCTATATACTTTCATTTATTCATGTATTTCGGTATAGCTTCAATAGCCTAGAGGTTGACAGGGCATCCGCCCATGCTGGTGTTCGTTGAAACCAAGGATTCACCAGCTGTGGTTTCTGCTTGCCATGCTACTTCCAACGACTCGTTCAATGACTTGGATGCGTCCAAGTCGTGGGGTGTCGACTGCAGCGTGACAGGTATGGGAAGACCGACAGAAGAACAAAACCTCGGTGTGGGAGCGCTGAAGGCTGAAGATCAAAGGCGGGTTGGGCCATCTGGTTGAAGCAACGGCAGTTCATGAATCAGGACTTACAAATCCTACAATTTGTTGTAGATTCAGACTGGCATCATGAATTTGGCAGCCAGTTGGGATGTCTTCATGGGCTATGTGCAACTAGGACCCGCTCATCCCCCACATGTTGGCACCGGATGGAGTAACTTTGAGTGTACATGTAGTGCTTTGCTATTTGGAAATTCTGCTCCACCTTTCTGAGAGGGGAGAAAGATGATGAGGGATGCGGACACAGGTTGCGTTTTGAACACAGCTACTGACATGATTGGTAAGGCAGGCGAGGAAACGCGAAGGGCGCATGCATCTATACCTTCATTTGAGACTGCACGCCACGGTCTGCAACAGCATTGAGGAGTACTTGTTACAGTGGGGATTGGCGCGGGGTAGAACAAGGGTAGCTTGGAGAAAATGCCTCAGAGAGGCTTTCCGTGAAACCCTCCTCACTACAGAAAAGACTTACTACCTGGACTTGTGGCATCCTTGGCATCCTGGACTCAAAATGTCACTGCTAGCGGCATCATGTGTATGACTGCGTGCGCACGTTCGCTGCTCCCGTCTCGCCTTGAGTTCAGGAGTTCCGTGCGTTCTGGTTTCCACCTCCGACTCGGGCGTATATCGCTGAGCAGCACACATGCACAAGCACCATTGGCCTGCCACATTGGCTGGGCCTTGAACTCCCCTTCGCTGCAAAGCAGTTCCCATTTTTGAGTAGCCAGAGATAGCCAGGGTGTGGACATTTGATGACATTTGTCCAGTGATTAAAGTATGTTAAAGGGACCTGAAGGGACACATCAGGGGTTATAAAAGAGTGATAGGTGTCCCTGCCCAGGGGTCCCTGCCCAGGGGTCCCTGCCCAGGGGTCACCAGCATATATAACACTGTGGCCATGATGCGCCTTTCGGGAAGGTTTTGGAGGGCCACTACCAATGTTCCACATCCATTCCCTGCCACCGATCCTAGCTGCAAGCCTGGGTTCCACAGTTTCGCAATGTGGTGATGAGAATCATACGCAGGAAAGCTGGATACTGTGGTAACTGTAGGCTACAAGGGACTATGAACCTCATGACTGGCAAGCTGTAGGGCAAACACGTGTGACAGTGGCTGGTCTTCACTTGTCCTTCATTTTTTCAACTGTGTTAAGACTGAGTTCAACAAACTTTCGGGCACATAAGAGGCTCATGGCACCTGCCAAGGGAGAGTTGTAGAGAACTGCGACCTGCCCGGCTTGTGGAGGCTTGTGCCATTTGCCTCAACGAAGATCCACTCAGCGTGGCAAGACATGTGACATGCGGAAAAAATGACGCCAAAGGCATTTCTTTGGGTTCACGCGGACGATAAATCGAGAGAGAGAGAGAGATGCAAACCTTGTGCGGATGGCTTCTGACAATGGCAAGTTGGGACTCGTGATTGCATTGCGTGTTTGAAGTGTTAGGTATTTTCTACCTCAGGGTCAGGCTACCCACCCTGACCCGTGCTTCAGCAAGGTAGTGAAGGAGTTCTAAGGAGCATGGTATACATGATGTTGTATAAAGTGAAGGGCTACATTCATTGGCATCCAGCTGTGTGTCCAGCTTGTTGGTTCGCTTCAGTGCAAACTTGCACAGAACATGTGCATCGTTCATTTGGTTCCTGCTTGGACTTTGCAGGTCGCATGACCTAAGCTGAAGCCATGTTCAATGGAAACACATGTTCAAAACAAATGGCAAGGTAAGGAAAACAAAGAGAAGCACTCTGCAAGAATTCTTGCCTACTTACCTGTCAGGAGAAGCCCACGAGTCTTCATAGAGATTGCATAGCACAGACGCGGCACCAGAACACGAACACCAAACACCTAAAGATTCATGACTTCCAACAGGGTTCCACCAGACACTTGTCCGAGATTGTCCGCTGGGGTTTTGAAACATGGCACCATCAACGTCCCGCAGAGCAGGCCGCACGGGAATTAGTGCGCTTGGTTAGGGCACACTCAGCTGGTTTGGGGCTGGCAGAGCTCAGTTGAACAGTTGAACTGACACGAAAAGATATATGAAAACCCTCAATGCGCCCAATGCCCCTGGGTGTTCCATGGACTCATTCGACTCATTTCTTCTCACTAGCTGACGTTGTAACAGTTGTAACTCGTCGTTACCAATTGTTGTAGTGGCTTGAAATCCATCACGCCGCGCTCCAGGAGCAGGGCGCCGCTTGTGGCCATTGGTCGTGCTGTTCCCAGAGCATTGGCAGCTTTTCATTGCTGCCATCCATCCATTCCATTGCCACGGCTCACTTGTTGCATCCCGGCAGTGACTGACAGATACTGGCAGTATATATTGTTTTTAGTAAACAGTAGTCACATGTAGTCACTACTTATACGTCTTGCCAGACAGCATGCTTGCCTTTCAGCTCATGCTGGATAAATCGCTTGTTGCCATATGCAAATCTTCACGAGGCTGTTTTGCCCTGCGTGTCGTGGTTCTCCGTTGGCAACTCAGTTTTTGGAATATTTTTTGATGCCCTTTGCAAGAGGATTTATATAGCTGGCGCAAGTTGCATTAGAAAGGAATGGGTACCTTGCCATGAGCCGCAAAGCTGCGATATGATTCTCGCTTCATTGACGTCCATGACTGTCACAATGCCTGGGGGAGGTGATCTTAGCCATCTCCGATCCTTTGTCTAAGTATGTCTAAGTTTTGAACTGACTTCAACATGTTCTTCATTCGGCGGGGATGGGCAGGGTTTCTCGTCGTCTTGCGTAGTAGGGAATACATTTTTAAGAAGTAGGAAGCAGCAACCAAGGAGCAGCAAGTAGGGCGTAGAAACTGAAAGTAGCAACCATATCGCTGCAAGATAGACTGTGTTCTTGTTCCCCTCTGGGGTAGTTGCAAAATGGTGCAAAAAGTCATTGCAAATTGCGTTGCCAATGCATTCTCTTTCAGAAGATGTGCTCCTTATCATGTGTTGAGTAAAGCTTTGACTCAACAGGTTACCGACTTCATGTTGCTTCCTTTGCTTCCTACCACTTCCCGCGAATCACATGATACTTTCCGACTACTACTTGCCATACTTGACAAAACACTTCGGACTTTCCCAATTGCTGTAAGAACATGTGACAACTATTACTTGCTGCTTGCCATTTCCTGCTTCCTATCGGATTTCTTCAGGATTTTTGGGCGATGTGCACCCTTTTTTGGGAGGATCATCCTTCTCAGTGAGATATTGGTTTGTTTTGGGAGCTGAGCATTTGTGCAAGAGCCTTGCCCAAGAATACGATGACCAAAGAGCCTTTAACGAGGAATTGCCTTCTACTTAAGTTCATCCTGAAAAGATCTGAACGGTTTGAATTTGAACACCCCCCTCCCTCCAAGAAAAAGAGCTACTTTTCACTAGGGTAAGGTTAGCCTTCATGGATTGCGAAGAAGTTTAGGAATTCAATGAAATTTGCCTGAAATTTGCCATCTTTCAGTGTGCACACTGTCAGTAGTAGAGGGGGCCTAGCCTTGGAATGAGGATGTTGTGGCATCATTATTTGATTATAGTCATACTTAATAGTTCATGATAGTTCATGCTTCAAGCGTCACATGCCGTTATATCTCGTTTATGATTATAGTCATTGTTTATCGTGGGTGATTGAAATTCTCACTCACGTGCATGCTCATGTGCATAGATACACACAATGTTTGTGTTTTTTCGCCTGCAGTCTTCTTCCTATCTTCGGTACATGTGTGTAAACGCAGACATGTAGCCACAATATTGGAATATCTACACACATGATTTGCAGCTTGAATTCGTTTCAAGCATCCAATGCCAGATGTTTGCCCAGCGGACATTTTGCTCTACGAGATCAGCACAGGGGCTGGAAACTCAGCAGCCTACGGCAGCCTACGGGCAATATCTGAGCCTTGGGCACGCTTGCGGCGCATTTCGCAGTGCTCACGCAGCTCCAAGGCGAGCTGTCAGTGCCATCAGCCGGTCTGCTGCCCCGAAGGAGATTCAGGCGCCCAGACATGCCCAGACATCTATGATCATCTATATGTAATTAATGTGCATAGAGGTAATGATTAATGAATCAATGATGTGTCTGCCATGAGGATATGAACTGTACAAAAATTCGCACAATCAATTTCATAAATGCATATTAGGATGATATATGTGTTGCTACTGGGATCACTTGCCCTTTAGAAGGGGTCCTGGTGAACCGAGCAGCTGGCTGGACATCGAATCGCCTCAGAGGACAAGTGAACTGATGTCCACATGTACTGTGGTTGGGCACGTGTCACAACACACTCGAGGAGAGAAGGAGAGACAGCTGAGAGACAACTTGGCTATCGTACTCCAATTGTACTCCAATCGTACTCCATCGTACTCCATGTTTGCATGTCTAGGCTCTTCAGTCAAAAGCAAACCTCAAGCTCATCCAGGCGCAGAAGTGGCTGCATAATTTCTTCAACTTTTTACAGTGTTTTCCCTTGGTAGTTACTCCATGTTATGCCTTTCTATCCTGATTTCAAGTCGTTTTTTCGGTTGGCTTGGTGCTTGTCGACTGGCCCATTTGCTTGCTGAACTGCGAGTAGAGCATTTAGTTATAATCAAACAAACTGAAAGGCATAGGATGCACAAGGATGCACAAGGTATATCCTTGCCAGAATCGATTTTGTCCATCTCATCCCGCGTCTCATTCTATTATGATATATAATGAGATATATATGTATATATATATATATACATGTATACACATATTACTTTGCAAAGGCCTGGTACTAGAACTCAGGACCGTAATGACCTCCCGAATTGTCAATGCCCTTCCGGGATTTACGGTAGTATTCGCATCGGTGGCAGGATTTTTCAAATACGCAGATGCTCCTAATACCTCCCAATACAGCCAAAGGGGTGATCACTTGATGGCCATCAATCCCAGCACAAAGGCTCAAGCAGCAGCTGGGCACAAGATGAAGGATCTCGGTCAGTCCTTGCTGCAGAAAACCTTTGAGGCCACATCCACAAGCACTACAGACTTGAGGACGCTTGGGATGTATTGAGATTGTTGACCCATTAGATTGCCACATTGAAGACAACTTTGTGATGAATAAATGCAATTTGCCCATGTAGTGCCATATCTTCACACCTTCGGAGACCTCCGATACCATCATTGAAGCGGAAGCCATTGCCACATCAGATCTCCCACATGCTCCCACTATCTCCCACTCCCACCTTGAAGGCCAAGGCGTTGGATGGCAGTGCTGCAGTGACGCGATAAGCTCAGTTCGTGAAGCACAGTACATCATGTCAAGCCAACATGAACCAACCAACTTCTGAATATTTTTGAGGGTTCCTGGAGAAGTCAGAGAAAGAGATGGGTTCAAAGAAGTCTTTCATTTTAAGGGGGATACAGTAGGTCCAGTACTGGGTCTCAGTTCTGGGCATTCTGTAAGGGGTACCGGCCAGTGATGAAAGGGGAAGTGTTTCATCCACTGCGGCCTAAACCTTGAACATCCTGTAGCCACTGAACCTGATGATGTTCTCAATGCATCTCAATGCTGAAATGGCAGTTTTGTCAAGGTTGGGTAGGATGCATTCCAGAAATCATCAGCATTTTTGTTTGTTTTCTCTTAGTCTCGACCACGGGCTGCCGATGACAGAGGTTCGATGGCATGCAAAACTTGGCGAAAGTCGAGATTTCGGAGACTTGTAGATTCATGGGCAGCCCGGGAAACTGCTGCCAAAGTTGTGCTGATTACAATCCCCTGGAACCTCAGATTGGAAGCAGACAAGTTTTGTCAGAATCGCTTCAAATGACCAATTCGCACACAATAGACAGTACATTGCTGATGTCGGCAGTCAGGATTCCATTTGCTGTCCTTAGCTGGCTCTTTCTATTCTTGTTGAAGTGCATTGAAATATATATGTTATGGCACGAGCCCATCAGAGTCAATACTGTACTTCCAGCAAGGTCATAATTCTCAGCCGATCTACTTTGCGGGTAAGTAGAACCTTATCAATTGCATTGAAGGATGCCTGAACTTGTTTGAACTTTCTTGCCACTAGTCTAAATTGAACACTAGATACCCGGTAAGCCTCCAGACTTGCTGTTTCCAGTCAGATTTCCAAAAACAATAAATAAAAGAATATATATATATATATAAAAGACTAGGTTGGACAACAGTGTAGCCTTTTGTGCGGCCCGCTCCCCTGGAGTGCGCCAGGAGGATGCCCTAGCTAAAGCTGGAAGTGCAAGCGCTCTGGCAGAGGCTGCAGGGGAACATGGCGACTTCTTCAGGTTTGTCATGTTGCTTAACTGCTTTGAAGCATGAAGAAACTAAGCTGGCCAAAAGTGTTTCAACATGATTCAGTTCAAGCATTGAGGAACCCTGCCACCCAATGCCTGCAAAGCCGGATAAAACCGGTAGGTTCACAAAAAGACCGGTCCTCGAATGCCAGGAGCTTCTGAAAGCATTGCAGGATGGCCATGATCAAAGCCTGCAAGGTGCACTGGAGAATGCTGAGCATTGAGCCCTGTGGGGCATGCTTCTGATCATCACCAGAATGGCAACATTCGATAACCTACCTTATCCATCCTGATCCTTCAATTGATCTCAGTCTTTAGCATGAGTTTGGGATTTCAGCACTGATTTCGTTTGATTCAGCTGTTGATTTCTTGTTTGCCCGGGACCTGGGCCCACTTGGTTGCCTTTTGAATGCCGTCAATCGAGGCTCAGAGGACCAGGTTTGGTCCCTCTACCAGACCTACCCGGAGTTGATGCAGGTGCCAAGCAGCCTGGAGACGCACACGAGAACGAATTTGGAGAACGGAGAACAGCTTCGGGATGAGAAGAACTGCAGCCATTTGCAGCTGTAAGCTGTAAATGTGCAAGCCATTCAAATTATTCAAAGTTCAATGTAATAACTGAGGTTCCCACGAAATGCAGGTGTTCCATGTAGATTCCCTGGTACAAGTCCAAACAATACAAGATATACATCAGATGTTCTATCGAACATAAGGGGTGAGACGTGGTTATGTTAAACTCAGTTTCTACCACAAATGCGTTCAGAAAGGCAAACAAAAAGGCAAAGGATGGCAAAGGTTTCCTGATGGCAAAGGTTTCCCACTTTCCATCAATTTGCTTCCGTGTGACCAGGCTCCGCTGACGCAAATAGGTGCCGGGAACACTGCGCAGGAGCAAATGCGGGGACAACCTGAAATATACCATGGCCATCCATGGTGGCATGATTGGTAGTTGCAGTTCCTTCTGTGATGAACTTGGGGCCTACTTTTTCCCCGGAAAAGTGCAAACGAATCTACCATTCTCCAGGGAAAATGGCACAATACATAACATTATGTGCGAAGAGCTTGCTACTACGCCTATGCTTTCGACGACGTTTGTCTTACATGCCTAGTAAAAGAGGGGCTCAAATAGTGGCTTCATATTGGCAGACTCTGGGCATTTGCATGTTGGACCTACATGAATTGGAGCAGCAGATCCTTCAGTTCCCTTCGAGTTGGTTGGTCGACAACCTCCAAAGCACAAAGAAGTTACAGTCAGCAGCAACCATCGGCACGACAGGGTGCCGGGCTGCGACAACCAGAAACCCAACGATAGGACTTGTGGGCCAACGTGACCAAGACCAACGAGACGATGAAATTGGCAGAGGATGTGGTCACAGAGGGGTCGAGAGAGAGAGAGAGA
>VSDK01025719.1:88212-119483 GCA_009767595.1 Symbiodinium kawagutii | reverse complement strand
GAGGTAGGTCGCATGGCCTGTAGGCGCGCCTCTTCTTTGGTCCTTTCGCTCCAGAAAGGATTCGTCAACTCAGGTGTTGACTTCACAGGGCCATATCCCGCCCCAGATCCAGTAGGACCAACCGGGCTGTAAGACACCGGTGCCCCATTTGGTGGTTCCAAGCTCCTCATGGAGCTAGCACTTCCAGTCGATGCCATTGCTGCACCGTTCCTAGAGTCTCTTTGGGCTCATAACCCACGTGCTGCTTCAGACCGCAGCAGGCCTTTTTCACTTGGGCAAGCAAAAGGGCTAGTCGGTAATGCCCTTCTCAAGGTGCACAGCTCAAAGCTTTACAGCAAAACGAGCTCTAAAGGATTCCAGAGGACACAGACTTGGTACACTTCTCGTTTTGGGTTGTACCTCACACGTGATTAGTATATACATATAGTTGTATAGTTCGTTCCAGCGGAATTGCGGATTGAACCAAACATGATAGTTAACTTCACACCAGAAGAAGCAAAGATAACTCTTGGGCGACCAACTGATTGCAGATCAACTGCCCTGTTGTTAGCGCAATGAAACCCCTGTGAACAGGGAATCCCACGGGTGCTTTCCATCCAGCTCAGATCGCTGACCAAAGCTGTACGACGCAAACATCAACCGAATTGCGAGGCAACACTAGCCATGTCCTTGTTATTTAGGATTATATACTGTACCAAGAATATCTAATAATTAATGACAATTAAGACACATGATTTATATAGGACGGAACTATATTGTGGTCAAACCGTATTCTTACTCAAGATTTGTGACAATTTCAAACAACAGTCAACCATCTCCATATTTTTTTACAGGTCAATACATACCATTACTGACATGTATTTCAGAGAACTACCAAGCATGATTGACCAGAAGTCCAAACCAGCTCTTTTGTTACCCGAATCATGAGTAGTCGTGAGTAGTGAAGAATCTAATGGGCCGCTTGTTACCGGCATTCTAGAATCACCAATACCATTGTTAATGAGTAACCCTGGTTTACAGCCATAACTCTGAATCATTACATCCATACATATACTCATGTAAGCAACCCATGACAACCCTGGTTTAGCCATATAATTTTGAATCCTTACATCCATAGATAGCTATATAAGTGGCCCATAGTAACCCTTGTTTAGCCATGAGAGGATCCTTATATCGACCTCCAACGGCTGCAACCCTGGCCGCCACACAGGTCATGGACCCGCTGCCGGAGCGGTGCGCAGCGGACCTGGGGTTGGTCATGGCATGTGGCCATGGGTCAAGCAGTTCATTAACAAAATAGCTGGCTTAGCTGGCTATATTTTAGGGGATGATAAGGATGATAACTGACAATAAAAGGGATATACCAACCAGATGGCTATGAGTCGATATTTAGCTGGTTATATTTTAGGGGATGATAACTGACAATAAGAATAATCGGGTTTTGACCCACAGCTATGGGCCAATACTAACAATCAATAATAGCTGGTTAATGGTGAATAAGGGATGAGAACTGACAATAGTAGGGATATACCAACCATATGGCTATGGGTCGATATTTAGCAATCAAATAATGGGAGATAATCAACAACAAGAATAGGGAGAACAATGATTGATGATGGGGGAACCAGGGGTACAGGATTTTGACCCACAGCCATGTCGAAAGGTGGTTTTTGTGGATAGTTGTGGTTGATATTTGTGTGTTATCCTTGTAACTTGCAGGTTATAAGCAGGGGCTGATCTTTGTGCGGCTGTTATCCTGTTGATATACTGCACTATACTTGCTGTTATCATTGTTGATTATGATTTGGACACGATTTTCTTCGACAACGGTTTCATCAACAGTTAACAATCGGTTCAACTACTACTTACAGCTTATTATCTTTACAAACCTGGGTGATTCGTTGTTGGCCGACGGCATCGGGTAGGTTGCTTCTTCAGATAGGATGTGCCTCAAAGATCGGTCTCACGGTCGAGCTGGGGATGGTGCTCAAGAAATGGAGATAACCAACAGCGGTGTACGCAGTGAAGCGAATGCCAGCCGTTGTCACAGTTGTTGTTGGTATATCTCGGGTTTTGTTGTGTTAGTTGTTGAAGGAATTACTTCATGCTGCTATCATTTGATTCATACGAGTTGACCTTTGGAACCAACCATAGCGTCATTAGCCCCAAAACTTGTTGCTCTTGTAGTTGCTCATTTACCAATCACTACCAATCTAACTTCTCATCAATCACCATCACTTTCCAGTTTCCATAGTTGATAAACTCACTAACAAGGAACTCCATTCACCATGATCAACTGTTTGACAATCAGTTGACAAAAAAAGCACCATTAGAGATGAATCAACCATCATTAACCATGGTCACTCATCTTTGCTCCCATCGCTAACCATCATTGATCCTGGCGCATCGCTAATTTAATCACTTAACCAGGGTTCACCGAAATTTCACCACCAAACCATAATCAACCATATTGATCCTCAAGTTCACCATGACTTCATCCATCATTTAGCATTTCATCCGTCATTTCATCATTTCATCAATTTCATCCATCCATTCACCAGCTTCCATTCATCCATCATTAACCAGTAAGGCTTCACTCCATTGTTCACCATCATTAACCATATGGGTGTTTCTCAAGTCATAGGGGTACCCCCAACTCATCTAGTTATTAGCCTTTTTTAGTCACAAACCAAGCATTTTTTGGGCTCCCTATAGCTTGAGAAACCACCATATGGTAGTTGTTTAACCATTGCTATTGGTGATTATCCTCTCTAATTATTAGTTATCATCCCCTATTAACCATCAACCAGCTAGTCAACCATTAGTTGGTTGGTTGATATTGACTCATGGCTGTATGGTTCATCCACCAGCTTTATCCCCTCTTATTCAACCATGTTATCCCCTGCTATATGGGTGTTTCTCAAGTCATAGGGGTCCCCCCAAATCATCCATATTAACCATCCATTTATAGCAATAAATCAACGATTTTGGGGGGCTCCCTATAGCTTGAGCAACCACCATATGGCTGTGGGTCAAAACCCTGTACCCCTCGTTCCCCTATCATTAACGATTGTTTTCCCTTTGATTTGGTTGGTAATTATAAGCCATTATTGATGGTTAATATTGACCCATAGCCATATATAGCTGGTATATCCCCTATTATCAACCATTAATCAGCTAGTTAACCCTTGGTTGGTTGGTTGGTTAGTTAATATTGACCCATGGCCATATGATGATTATGCACCCAGCTTCAACCCTCACCTCCCACCTCCGCACCTCCGCCAGGTCGTAATCCTCCAAGGTCTCTCCAAGGCACCTCAGCTGAACGGCAAGACCGGCACCGTGGCGGCGCCGCTGGATGGCGCCACAGGCGCGCACACCCCGCAGCCGTCCACCGTGGTGGGTTTATGGCGTTTCATGGCGAAGATAGGTGATTTAATGGCTGATGATATAATGGCTATACCCAGGATTAATAAACCCCTGGTTGATCAACTAGGGGGGTTCCCATTTTAATGGAAAACCAAGGCTTTTAGGGGATACCCCCAATTAAGAAACCTAGGGTTTATTAATCCGTTAGGAGATATGCCAACTATATGGGTATAATCAGGTATAAGCTAGGTGTTGATATGAGTTGGTTCATGGCTGAAAGCTGGGTCATGTGAACCCAGGATGAATTAAGCCCGAGTTGATTGATTGGGGGGGTGTCATTTCAATGGGAAACCAAGGCTTTTACGGGATACTCCCAATGAATCAACCAGGGGTTTGTCAATCCAGGGTTGGCATTCATGGCTGATACTATATAACTAGCAATACAAGGGATGTACCAACTGGTTAAATGCTGAGTGGGAGTGTAGATCTACTACGGATCCGGCTCAAGCTACACACTTACTGACGTGTAGGTCGCCATGTGTTCGGGTTCAATGTACCAACTATAGGGGTGTTTCTCTAGCCAAAGGGACCCCAAAGTCATGGTTGGTTTATTACCCTAAATGGTTAATAAACCGGATGATAACTAGGGGTACCCCTATGACTTGAGAAACACCCAAAGCGGCAGCTTTTTTTTTGAGATTTGTTTTTTGAGGATGATGGCTGGTTCAGCATCAGCAAGTTTTGCCATTCACCTGATGTGGTATTTTCTTTTGGGACCGAGAGGTCGTTTAAGCAGCAGGTCATTATTCTTTTTTGGAGCAACCAGTGGCAAAGCCACGCAAGTCATTTCAAATTTCTGCGGGGTTGCTTTTGCCAGGGGTGGCTCTACCAGGGGCTGTTGTGCCAGATTAATGTACAACATACTACAACATACCCGGATGGCGGTTTCAAACATGTTTGCAGCATGTTTATTTTCCCTCGTCTGCAGAGATGATTGGTTGCTTGGCTAATATGTTCCAAACGGATTGAAACCACCAGCCAGTACATCATACTACATAATTAGCTACAAATTCATGTGTAAGATCAATAGAGTCATGGATAGCTATGCAGCCAGCCAAACAAAATGTCGCGCAGTGCGCAGGTCGTTGTCAAGTGCTTCTCGCGGACAACTCGGTGAAGAGCCTGAAGGTCGAAAACCTTCGAGAGGTGCCGAAAGGGGCGCGCCATCAATCGAAAGGTGAAGGCATACAAGGCTCTGTGTTTCTCAAGGGGTACCCGGAGTCACAAATTGGAATTAATTACCTTTAAATGTGATAATTCCAGGCATCCAAACGTGATTAATCAAAGGTAAGTTCAGTCACTGATCATGTGGGATTATAGTAGCTAATGGGGGATGAGAATCAACGACAAGATCCAAATGGGGGTTTCTCAAGCCAGAGGGTAACCCGAGGCATCATCCGATATTTATAGCTAATGTGGTAATGAACCAACCATGACTCGGGGGTACCTTATTCTGAGACACCAAGGATCCATGCTTAATAGTAGTTCCAGTAACAATAGGTGGTTAACAATTGGTCAGTCAACGATTAATGATTCATGATTACGGTAGAAATTTAACGAGTAATGGTTCGATTTTGGTTGATAATGATTGATTAGCTGATGATGATTCATGAATATCAGTTGACAATGGTTACAGTTGGATGGTAACATTGGAAATCCTGGTTTAACCATGTTTTCCCGGGGTTGTCCATGAGAAAATTGCTCCAACAACATCCAACCATCGTTTCGAGGAGGAGCAGTCGCCGGATGACGAACCATGTTTGATGCGGACTGCAGAAGATCATCAGTCGTGGAGATACCCAATCTTGGGACAAAGCCAATTGAGCCATGGCAAATTCCTAGGTTGGTAGGTGATTGTACTACCAGGATTGTAATGGCTCATGATAAAACAGGAGTTGAGAACATCAAACAGCAAAATAGGTGTTGTCGCTCTAGATATGCACCATGTCTTCCCTGTATTGACCACATGAACCATCAACAAACCCCATCATTCGCCATGAAATCACCGGGTTCCGCTGATGGTTGAGCTTCTCATGGGTCTGTCCACCATGGGCTGTTTGCAATGTCCAGGTCTTGACAGGCGCGGTGGTTCGATTGAAAGGCCGGGGACCAGGGTCCAATTCTTGGGCGAATCCGCTGGCCTGCCATGGTTAGCCATGGTTGATAGGAATGATGGCTGATAACTACAATGTTTGATGACTACAATCAGTAGAAACTCTGGTTCACAACTACAAGATTGCTGCTTTCCTGCACCTTCTCAAAACTGCGGCAGTTTGCAGTTTGGCTCTTGCTGCAGCTTGCCATTTGCCTCATGCAAATTGATGCTTTCCCGCCAATGCCAATGAGCAGCGTCGCCGGAGGCTTGCAAGCAGCCCCTGAACTGAATGGTGCACTGGCAGAGTGTGGGGAACTGGAGTTGACCAGTCAAAGATACTCGGTCCGGTTGCCCAATTGATTCACAGCTGAAGGTCTCCGCTGTGATCAACGTGCGCAGCTATGGAACGGAGCATGGTCACCCAAATTTTGGTCAGTGAACATTCCAAAGACTGTATTCTGATCACATGTTTGGGTGTTCACCACGGGGACCAAATTTTGACAGCCAAATCAATGACTACAACAACTAACTCCTTAGACTGAAGCCTCCTCTCATGATTGAAGGGAAAACACCTATTTGGGACATCCATCTCCTGGATGTAGTGAGATTCTCTTAGGACTCAAAAACATGATCACCGATCACCCAGAGGCCAACATTTGGTTTGGTGGTAGCCATACTGAAAAATCCTATGGGATTGTCAGCGGCCGGTGTAGCAGTATGACATGTATTGGCTATGGCTTGTATAAATCATGAACGTCCCATTTCTAGAGCCTCAGGTGTCCTCGTTAGGCAAGTTGATATATAGATCAGCTAGAATGACTCTGAGTCATGATGGAAATACGATGAAATGACTACTTGCAATCAAACAGGCTTGAAAAAACAACTAGTCTCACTGCACTGAACAGGGCTCACGGCATGCTTTCTTGTCAATCTACATTCATGTTTGGATGGAGTGCGAACTGAGAATTGTGGATTAATCAGTTGGATACCTGCATGTATTATGTTCATGGCATCAGTTTGACATGCTATCACATCATTTTATTATCGGAAGTAAGGACGAATCGTTCTCCAGATCCTCACAGTTGGTAATTTAGCAGGTCTATGTTGGAATTTCAGGGTTCTGTCCGGTTTGTTGCCTGATATGCCAGCTAATCTGACAGCATCACAGCTGAGGTCACACTTGCAGATGGGAAAGACACCGTGAAGAAGGTGAAGGAGAGATATGGATACAGGATGGTCAACGTATAGCTGCATGATTAGTCAGGTCTGCATAGCATAAACTTGATTTATCCATGCAAGTAGTGGATAAATGGTAGATCTGCATGGCATCAATTGGCTGGAAGATCCAAAGTAGTGGGCAAAATGGTCAATCATCCATGGAGTAATCATTATTTATATCAGTGGCCTAGTGATGATGATATGTTTCCCACCTCCTATATTTTACCCCCACCTATTGTACACACTTGAAGCGTCTTGCTCGCGGTTTCTGACAGACACGTAGAGGGCAAGCACGGAAGGAGCCAAACCTGGAGGTTGTGGGCAGATACCTCCAGCCTGCATCTCGGGGCCATGGCATTGACCAATCCTCACCCGGTTTTGGAATTTGATCAAGTGTGATGGTCCTTGATCAAAGATGAATATGACTGATGTTACGAATGAATGATGACAAATGATGATGAAATGATGAAATGAAAATTTCAAGTAAGTATGAATGATGTTATTCTAAGATGACTATGACTTGGATCATCGAGATGATCATCCAATAATGCCACTTCCAGGGTCGCAAGTCTTGCTCCCGAGGCCCAAAAAGTACTTGGCCATTGCCGAAAAACCCTTCAGCTGGAAGAGCATCTTGCAGAAGGGTCTCTTGGCGCTTCGCATCGCGGTTGGGTGTTCCTATCCTTACATCTTGCTGATCTTTGAGATGCGAGGGGCTGCTGAATATCCAAAAGAAGGTACAGATCCAATGCTTAATGAAGCATGTGTAATTGATATGGTGTGTCTCCATGAGTGGAGATAAATTTGGGAGAGGCAGCTGATCATCTTTGAAGGTGCTGTCACAGCATCGTATCCCCAAGATATGGCAGCTGGGGTGCTGAGATATGATAGGACCATGCTATTCAACTCGTTTTTTCAACTGGGTTCACCAAGGGTAGAAATCCGATGCAATGAGCTATGATCGATAATCTATGGTTGCGAAGCATCACCAAGGAATTGTCATCTCACTGGTAGCAATTCATGTGTACATACATACATACATACATACATACATACATACATACATACATACATACATACATACATACATACATACATACATACATACATACATTATTCATTTACATTCCAACAATTTGCTGAAGACATAACCAGTTGAGAAAACCACACTTGCGAACCATGATAACCTGAAGCTCTGGAATCACTGAATTGTAGCAGGTCACTGGTCGGGTGACTCGTCGAAGGCAAAGACTTGGAACACCAGAGCTGGTCGGCTCGGCTGAAGATCTTCGCTGAATGCAAGCTCTTGGCTCCGCGCTTCGTTGCGGGGGATCAGTTGGTGCCTTGGCTGCGAGGTCTGCCAAGGTGGATGTGGTGCTGGGGACATGGTGCTGCTGGGCAGTCAGATTTAAGAAGCACAGAATCATAGTCGAGATTTCTGATTGGTGGTCCCAAGCTGATTGGATACCAGTGAGCACTACCTTTCAGGAGCATCCAGTCCCTCAAATGGTTGATGAGACTTTCCAACAAATCCCCACTACAAATGATGGCTGTATATCCTGCAGCTGTCTTGCCCAAGACATTTCAAGCTTGGAGGATCTCTCAATGGAACGCTTGTATAGATGTGATTGTGACTGTTCAAAGGCGGTGGGCCCAAGAAGGACTAGAGTAGGTCACCATTGGATACTGTTGAGTTTCCGAATGTTCATTTGGTGGTTTCTTAAAATGGGGGTACAGTACCCCAAAATCACTTTGTATTGACTATATTTGTAGCAACAAACGACCATTTTTCGGGATCCCCTATTTTGTTCGAAAAACTTTCATTTGCAAGTGTCCCTTGCTTATAAGCAATCACGGCAGCGGCCAAATCCAAGATTCTGAGACCCGTGACAGTTGACTTGTGGAGGGGGGGCACCCTCAACCATCTCCAAAAGTAATAGTTGTCATGGAAACAAGGAACCATTTTTGTGGTTTCTCAAGCCATAGGGTTTCCCCCAAAGCATTCCATAGCAAGCTTGATCATCAATAAACCACCTAATATTGCGGGTCCCCTATTTTGCGAATCCGCCACATTGGCTCACCATTTATGTGGGCACATATGCTTGAGATATGAGTATGGGTCGAAAAAAAATCATGACCGCCCGGAGCAGTTGTGACAACCATGACCATTTCGATATCCATCGCCACATTCTGCCAGGCATCATGATGATCCCCAAGCAAATCATCCCCACCTCCTTGATGAATGCGGGAAATCAATGGACATGATGATTCCAAATCCATTCTTGAAGCCTCTAGATTCATCACCCAGTATCCTGGATTCTGATTTGTCAATGTTCCCGTGTTACACATCTTACAGTCAATATCAGTCAGTGTTTTACATATGGCAATGTATGTCATTATTTATTCAATAAATATTTATGTAAATTGCCGTTCTGTTTTTTACATTTAATTTTCAGTCAGACATTATTTATATTTTAAATAAACAAAATGACAATGAATTGCATCCCACCCCTCGGACCACCGCCGGTGACCGCGTGGCCCTGAGACCGATCAGGTGAATCCGAAGACCATGATTTCACCCGAGACCACTGCAGCCGATCAGCTACCCGTGACGGACACGGGGCGTTTGGCGTGTCGAGTTCTGGATCCTTTGCGGCAGCCATGGGAACCACGGGGTTCAAACGTGGAAGCATTGGGTGGTTTCTCAAATTATCTCAAGTTATAGGGTTACCACCTAAGTCATGCAGTATATAATTATTCATAGTAAGTAACCATTTTTGGAATCCCCGATTTTCAGAAACACCCGTTTGGGTGGTGAAGTTGATGATGAGTATGACTGGCATATTCCCTGACAATGAATGAATGCTTAGTAAGCAGTTTCTAATTAGGGCTGCCACTCCACGTGGTCATGATCAACCATGATTAATTATCAGAGATGCAAAGCACACCATCTCCCTTTCCGAAAAGCGGCCATTCTTTCTGGCTGGTGGTTGATTGATGTGTTTTATTATCCCTAGCAATCATCAACAAATGATTGGTTAACAAATGGTAGGTTGACTAATAATGACACAAATTTAACATTAACCATTCATTTATTTCGTTAACCCCGAGTAATAGGGGTTGAAAGCAAACCATTTGGTTTTGTTTTCAAAGAGATGGTTCAACCACCAACCAGTTTTGATATATGTCTTATGTTGATGTTTGCTGGTGAGTTTGACGAAGGCATCAGCTGATCTAGGCTTTTCCTCAACGGCGTCCGCCGGTAGAGCAAGGCAAAACCAGTGGCCTATTGCTGTCCATGGCTGTTTAAAAACATTGTCATTTTTCCATGGGTTTGGGTCAAGAAGCCATTTCACGCTATATCTATTATAAGTGGTGGTTACCCTAGAGTCAAGCCTAGTTGTCAAGGTATCAACCAACTTAGCAAACGCTTGGGGGCCCCTTTTTGTATAATCCCAAAAAATATGAAACACATGGATGCATTCCCAAAAAATATGAAAATACATCAACAAAAATCTGGCTGAATGAACATCCCACAGGAAGGCATGGTCTATCTTTGACCATGAACTACTCAGCAGCTTCTCATGGCATCCCATGAGACTTGCAGCTCAGGGCGTCTCCATGGAACGAGATGCTTGCATTCCTTCGAGCACCAAAACGGAGGAAGCACCGCCGTGGCTTCTGGTCGTTGTTGCTGGCTTTGTTATATTGGCATGATAATCAACACTAGTGGTTAAACAGCTACTGGTTGGTGGTTTGAAACATTTGTTATTTTCCCTAGTAGTTTTTAACAATAGGTGTTGAAACCACCGACCAGTATAGGTTTGGTTCTTGTTTTTTCCACCACTTATTCACCTGTTAGCAGCCATGATGAACACTTTTGAACTATGATCAGTAGGTCTTTATTTTGCAAGCATACCGGCCGGCTCCTGCATGCACCAGTGCAACCTGGTTGTGACAAGAGCCAATCTGTAAGCTGCACACCAGCCATGTTGTAGTTGCCAACTTGAAGCAAGCTGCAAAGGTAGTCACGCAATGGAATATCAAGAGTGAGCTAGATCACCCACGGGGGTTGTGATCATCCATCAGTTTGAGCCATTGTCGTTGTCAACCATGAATGGCGATGATACCACCATCATGCTATTGTTATCAAAACATGAACCTGGTTTGTGTTTGTTGACCATTGCCAACGGTGCTTGATCATCACACACACACACCATTTTGAAGTCCGTAAAGTCATCATCAGCAATTAAACTAGTATATCATTGAGATTTCACGCTATTCATCATGAAATTATCTTGATTGACAACGATTTATCCATACTACAATCCTCAATCAATAACCATAAACCTTCTAAACAATAGCTTCGCGATCGGTCACTATCATTGCCATCCCAACCCCTTTGCTTTCTGTATCTTCCAGTTCCCATGAAATAGGGGCCGGTCACCAGATGAATGATGGTTCCCATTTTCACTACACCATCATTACCATCGTGATGGACCATCAATTTGTCCTTATCCCTTTGCTTCCACTTACCATGAAATGGCTATGGGTCAATATGAACCAACCAACTAATGGAGAATTTGCCAACAACAATAAGGGAAAACAATGGTTCATGATAGGGAAACCAGGGGACTAAGGGTTTTGACCCCCTGCCACATAGGGGCCAGTACCCAGCTGCTTTCCCGCAGCTCGTTGTGACTGGGGGTGGGTTCCAAGCCCTGGACGAAGCCAAACCGCCCTCGCGGTGGCCGTGGTCAGGACTTGCGGCGCCTGCGGAGCCTTGCGGAGGCGAGTTCGCGCCGCCAGGATGGTAGGCAGAATTGGAGGAGGACATGGTCGGGTGGTTCTCAAGCCATAGGGGGACCCCCCAAATCATAGGAACTATCCCCCAATATTATGTTGACTATTTGTAGTAATATTTGTAGTAATAAAAAATCAATATTCCTACAAATGCTTAATATAAACAAATAGGGGTACCCCCCCTTTATTAAGCATTTGTAGTAATAAACCAACCATGACTTTGGGTAGCCCTATGGCTTGAGAAACCACCATAGGGTTGCTGAATAATTACTGTTTGGTGGTTTTGAACATTTGTATTTTACCCAATTAACAAATGGTTGGTTGGTCGGCTGATATTTTTCACAGGGCTTGAAACCACCAACCAAATTCAATAGTTACTACTTGTAGGTATTATAGACAATCACTACCGGTAGGTATAATTGTGCCACTAGTAGTTTTTAGATTACCACTGGTGGCTATTATAGATAACTCCTAAATATTGGTACGTGGCAAAATTATGCCACTGATAGCAAATGGTAACTCCAGACTGATAGTTATACTGGTAGTACCCCAAATTATATTATGATTATTAATAATTTGATAATATAATTATAATTAACCACTATACTCTGTAGCTTTTTCACTAAAACCCCTCTTCACCAACCACTACTAACCATTACTAACCATTACACTAAAATCATATTTACTCTTCACTAAAAGCTGTTGTAGTTTGTGCTGCAGCCCTGGTTCGCCGTTTCTTAACAGTGAAGATTGGAGGTACTTCGGGGCCTCACAAGGTATCCCAGGAGAGCGGTAAGGCAACGGTTGTCTCATCCCGAAGTCGTTACGAACGGTGTCATTCCATGAATTTTGCCTGCGAGTTGACCACCCGTTTGGCAAATAAATGACCAACCACGTGTTCGTTCAGGAACACGTGGCTAACAACGCACCCTTTGACCCCTCAGTTTTGAATAGCCATTTAAATGTTCATTCATTTCAGTGCCCCTCACATGAACAGAAACGTTTCTGTGGAAGGACAAGAAATTGACAAATGCAGAGACAAACAGATGTGTTTGCATACATCTTTGTGTCCTCGCATTCCTACACAAGAACAAGGTAGAAAGATGAATCAATCAATAGATAGATAGATAGATAGATAGATAGATAGATAGACAGACAGAGAGAGAGATAGATAGATTAGAGTAGAGTAGAGTAGATTAGATTAGATTAGATTAAAAAGATAGATAGAGAAACACACGTCTATTCATTTGTATGCAGACGTATTAGTGCATTTCCTGCTGCATGTGGTGCAAAACCTAACTGCATGCCTATGTGTAATTGTTGCATATGGGATATGTGCATGTATAGAATAGGTAGATATACATATGCACAATATTGCACAGTTTAGGCTCATACATAAGAATTGCAAATGAGTATGCAATTACATTATTACATTCATATTTTACTTTTGGGTAAACCTAACGTGTATATACATTATATAGATATGGCTTATCTCCCGACGTATTGGTCTGTGAACGAACAACATTGCAATCCGCTGCCGTTTCGTTTTGTCAAACAGCCAGCCCCGCAAGGCCTTGAAGAAACGAGATGCGGAAAGTCAAACGTATTTCTTGATCCCGAGCCTATGCACAGAGGCACCAGCGCATGCGAAGCTGGAAGATCCTGTGGAGGTTCCCCAAACTATGTGTTGTTTAGGTCATTTTCATGGGTAAGATTCCAGTTTGGGGGAAGGACATGCCAGTCTAGGAAAAGCAGCGGCAACAAGATGCAGAACCTCCCCTGCTGTTTCTGATCTCACTCTTCCCGCTTTCTAAATTGTTTCTAGGGGAGATGCAGATGATAACAAACCATCTCAATGGTCTACCATAGCTGGTGCTTCCTACGATAGGGATACGTACATAGCGTGCAGTTGTGTTCATCTATCAATTGTCACTGCTTTTAGATTCCTTGCATTTGCTGCTAATTTGAAATGCTCAATCAAAGGAATCAACACAACTGGAGTACTGTGATGACAGTAAATACTTTGTAGAGGAGACGGCAATAATTGACAGCGCATGGTCTTTGGAGCACATGTCATGGTGTGTCCTTGCTTCAAGCTGAGCTTAATTTGTTGTTCTTGTAGTTTGGCATGTCTAGCTCACCTCTTTGGAATCAGCGCTTTATCAAGGTCATCCTGAACGTCGTGTGGGCTGATCTAGGACGACTGAGTATGTGGAACGTGTGCGCTCGTGGATGTTATGCTTGGGTATGTCGGAGTAAAGTGGCACAGTAAGTCTTAACATTGGAACAACAATTTGTGGCTGCCATTGTTTCAGGAGCCAATAAGATCCAATAAGATGCATCCTAAGATAGCCAGTATGTTTACACACAAATTGAGGTACATAAATATATGTTTATATTCATATATATATATATAATTTATATATATATATATCTATTTATATTTACATATGTACTAGCGCGCGCGCGCGTGTGTGTGTGTGTGTGTGTGTGTGTTTGGGTGTGCATGCATGCACGCACATGTGTCTTTGCTGGTCAGAGGCGATATTTTCTGTCCTTCAGTGATGTTGGTAAATCATTAGCTATTTCCTCTAGTGATGTTAGTTACATCAAGAATGTTCAGTAATAGTTATAATCGCTATTACTAGAGCTGATGTTGGTCGCTAATGTTGCTGATTTACTCAAGTAACTATTCCTGTAGTATCAGCGGCACCACCGTGCGACTAGTATTCGGAGGAATTGGTCTTCATTTACAGTACATAAATATGTATCTTAAAATGCATGTAAACACCATGTTAAATCAATGTATATCATACCTGTTTATCTAATGTGATTATGTCCAATTATTACCAGACAGTTTACGCTTAGGTCGTATCTATATATAGAGATATATACAGGCATAAATTCAAAACTAAATCTATATACATTTGTGCCGTAGGCCCATTTACTTGATCGTGTATTTTCGGGAATTGTTGAGTTATATAGTAGCTGCAATCACGCCAATATACACATGCGTACACACAGATGCCCAAACATCCATACAAATATACAATGCCATATCTGTTTTTATTCATATGCATAGTGTATTTATACATATTAAAATATATAATGATTGTCTAGTTGCATGTATATTTGCATTTTTGTTTGTTCACGTTTCTTTGGCTTCACACTGTCAAGGCCTTGGGCTGTTTGCGGGCATCGGCAGCTTTGGCCTGGCCCTTGTACCTCCAACTCTGTCAGGACGGGGGCTGACCAGGGAGTGGCATGGATCCAATGGGTTATTAACCATCATTAACCATCATAAGCAACCAATAACCAGGATGGTTCCTAATGGTTTGTAGTGGTCAATGATGATCGTTTTCCATGGTTGATGGCTAAGCTAACTTCCAACTGACACTTCTTGGATGTTCCCAGTACTGTTCATTAAGACTGGTCGTTGATGCTTGGTAGTGGCTCATTAAAACTATAGCTGGTTGATAGCAAGCATCATTTGGTTGATTATGTTGCTTCATAGCGGTTAAAACTGGTCCAGCTCATAGTAGTAGTACTGTTGAGCAGATCCTTTGACCATTTTGAACACCAGTTCGCGTTGACCATGCTTTACTGGGCGCTTCTTCACCATCATTGACTTCTATCAACCATTGTTGTAATGATGAGCGGCGCAAGCGATGATCAGCTGATGGACACCATCATTGACCCATTATCATCCACCATTGATCGGAATTTGGCTGCTAGTAGCCAGTATGAACCTTGTTGTGCATGAAACTTCACTACCAAGCATTGTCAATGATTACTACTACTGGTAGCATAAGATATTACCAGGAACTATCATTGATCATCAAAATATCAAATCCTGTTTTTGCTTTTACTATCGTTGTGAATGACTATTAACCATGATAGTTGATAGTAACAATGATAGTGAATGACTTTGAACCCTGTGGCAAGTTTTTGTTTTTACTATCATTCTTGACCTTGTTCACCATCCTGAACCTGCCACTTCCAGAGACACGCAGCAACCTGTTTACTTTTTACCGGCTGCACAGGCCGTGGTCTGCCTAGAAACGCCCCACCACGCGCACAAGGCTGTCGCGACTGTGATGAGGGGCTTCTGGTGGAAGCCATCACGGTGTACTAGTGCGGATGGCATTCAGAATGGCCAAGCATTGAGCGTCACTTATGATTGGTCAATCATTGGTAGGACTGGTTAATTATGGTCTACTTTGGTGAACGAGAATTATCAACCAAAGCTGACTATGGTATGATGTGGGGTAATAGTCATTGTACTCGGCCAAGAATGGCTAGGCGCGATGTTTCACATCTACTGTTTGTCATGGTCCTCGCAACCAATCATGATCGTTCATGTTCATCAGTATAAGCTTGAGAATCTGATGGTTTCTTAAAACGGGGTACCCTCAAATTTTCCTGTTTATTAACCATTTTCAGTTTTAGCAGTTTTTTAGTGATAAACCAACAAGTTTTGGTTCCCTATGGCTTGAGAACTCCCCATATGAGGTATGTGGTATACAAGTTGATACTCTGTTCATCACTCTAGCTTATCAGTATATGTTCATGTTCATCTGTATGAGAATATGTTGGGTATGTGAGCAGGTATATGAGTATGATTTCCATGTTCATCAGTATATAGTATAAATTATTCAAACAAGTCCGGAAAAAAACAGAAAAAACAAACTGAATAAACGATGACTCCAAGGATGAATCAAACAAAGGATGAACAATGATATCCTGAATAAAGGATGAACAATCCTGATCAAACAAATTTTCCGTTTTTTTTCTTTTTTTTGTTTGATGAATCGAAGGTTGCGCCACAACTGCTGTGTTGATCACTGGACGGTGCCAGGCATGGAGTCGACTGGAAGAGTTGCTGGCCAATCAGGTCTGCGCTTCGCATGGGCGCCGGCCAAAGGTATAACCAATTGGGGAGTTTTAGTAGATGCTTGTAGAAAAGGTTTTAGATCTAGTATGGTTAACTATGGTTATCTTTGGTTAACTACAGTTATCCATGGTTAACTATCAATTATCCATGGTTATATAACTATGGTTATCTATGGCTAACTAGAGTTATCGATTGTTGATTATCATGATCTGTCACTGGTCAATGATGACTTTTAGTAGACTTGGTAGAATGGTCAGTATAGAAATGGTAACAGCGAGATAGCGTAGTTACAGAGTCGACCACGTGAGTTAGAGTAGAATGGTGAGTGTAGATAAGTATGCTAAGTTGACTTATGGTTAGTTAGCCAGCTCAATGGTCAGTCAGTCATGGTTCAAACATAGATGATCAAGCATAGTTCAATGGTCAGCCATGGCGGTTGATCGTCATTAGTACTTCACTAATGTTGCCATTAGCTAACAGTTGATCGGAATGGTAAACCATTGGTGATTCACGGTCAATGATTGGGAGCCACGAATGGGAGGATTGTTGCAGTATCATCACATAGACACAGGACATTTTATGTACAGTTCAGATCAGTGTAGATATATTCAATATACATACAATATAAATTTGCCCATGCAAGAATATATCATGAAATATATGTACATTATGAAATTACTATTATACATGTCTCTCTCTATTTTTTTTATTTTTTTTATATACATATATTTATATACATATTTCTTTTCAAGATATACATATATATATATTTATATATATATATAGATTTACATTTACATAATGTTGACCTATGATTAATAAACTGACCCTGAATAAAGCTAAGCGATCCCCTGAACAAAATTATAAACTGACCCTAAATAAAGCTAACTGTTTTTCATTGGGGATGTTTTTGCTGATTCTACGTCATTGATTTTGGGACTTTGGATCCTAAATTTGGGGCTCTGAAGCCCAAAGCTGATGATGCTGACCATTAATAAAGATAGCCATGCTGGATATCATTGAGCTTCATTGAAAGATTGCTACCAAACCAATAGTCGATTTGATTGCTGAATCCCAAAACTGCTCTCTCAAATCCCTTTCTAAATCCCCTTTTTAAAAACTATCGAAAATCAAGCAAAAATCAACCTTCAAAGGGTACCCTCCATGAAGTGCCTTAGCACTAATTAGAGGCTGACCCTAAATAAAGCTAGCCCCTTGCCCTCCCCATAGAAAGTTTGCATTTCTGGTGAATGCTTCTACCAACTAGTTGCCTTTACTAATTACTATAAGCTCACATGTGCTCATTTGATTTCCCCTTAATAGATCTTGACCTCTAATAAAGCTAACCATGCTGGATATCATTGAGCTTCATTGAAAGATTGCTACCAAACCAATAGTCGATTTGATTGCTGAATCCCAAAACTGCTCTCTCAAATCCCTTTCTAAATCCCCTTTTTAAAAACTATCGAAAATCAAGCAAAAATCAACCTTCAAAGGGTACCCTCCATGAAGTGCCTTAGCACTAATTAGAGGCTGACCCTAAATAAAGCTAGCCCCTTGCCCTCCCCATAGAAAGTTTGCATTTCTGGTTCATGCTTCTACCAACTAGGTGCCTTTACTAATTACTATAAGCTCGCATGTGCTCATTTGATTTCCCCTTAATAGATCTTGACCTCTAATAAAGCTAACCATGCTGGATATCATTGAGCTTCTCCTGATGGCTGTTCCTGATTGGGGCTGGCATCTAAATGTGCTGTATTGATTTGCTGGATTCCTGGGTTCTTATCAACCTTTGTTATCAACTCTTCTTATCAACCTTTCTTATTTATTCTTCAGAAACAATTGGATTTTCTAGATTCTGCATTTTAGTAAAGGTTTTAAATTGCGCAATTTAAGAGTCTTTATTAAAAACAAGTTACATGTTCAATTCAGGGGGCTGTTTATTAATCAGAGGTCAACATTATATGTATAATTAAATATAGAAAGACATTCACTTCAAACTTAGATACATGAGTCACTGGGTTGGTTGCTACTGGTTTGAAAAGACCTGTTCGACTCATTGTTGTGGCCCAAGTTGGTTTTGTGCGAGTTTGTTTCCATTGTTGTGTACTTTTTTGCAATACATACATATACATATATACCGTATTTTTTTTATCCATTTGGAATGGTTCTTGCTTGTTGTCGTTGTTCTTGGTTTGACATGAATTTGTGTTTGCTGTTGATTCTGGGTAGCAGAATCAGCTATTTTTGGCAACCTTTTTCATATTCACCATCATCAATCATCCAACGTGTTGCGAAAACCTGTATAAACATGACATGGTCATCTCAACATAGCTCGCGCACCAGAGCAAGGCGACTCTCCCGAAAGCATATCCAGATTGTTGGCAAAACAAAGAAACAAACTGGGGCATGCTGATTTTGTGTGGATTTCCCAAATGGGTATGTGCCAACATAGGGTAACCCATACCGTAACCCAAATCACACACTTCATCCTGAAAGCTCCAAATTTCGAAGCTGTAAACAGGGCTAACTCCAAGGCAAAGATGCCGCAAGTTCTAAAAGCTGGAAGTTCTTTTGGTTCATGTAATCAATGTTGGATCGCGCGCAACACCTTGTGTAATGCTCGGGACCTTGGTTGTTTTTGTTGGAGGAAGTTGAGCTCCGTATCTTCGCTGTTTGAATTGGTGATGTGCCATGTATTTGTGGAATCTATATATATTGGCACAATCTAATCTCTTTATTGATCCATTGTAGTATGGAAAGAGTCTAAAATCTATATTGGTTTTATGAAATCATTATAAACACGGCCATTGTAGCCTAAATTGGATCCATTGTCTCCATCTCTGACTATGTGGTCTTCAACTTTTTGTGGGTAATTAGGTCCTGAATTCGACGCATTGCCTGTTGAATTGGTGTTGTGCATGGATGGCGGCTGTGCCAGAGCTTTGCAGGTCTTTTCACAGCCCGTCTATCTTCTTGGTGGAGGCGGCTGCGGGAGATGCTGAGAACGCTGGATCTGTTTGGAATTTGCTGGAAGCATATGATTGATAGCCAACAAGAACCAACAAGAGATGGCTAAGAATCAAGCATTGCAATATAATCAGCAACCAGATATGGTATTGAACCCATGCTAACCTCACCAACGACCGGTGCTGATTCTAGCTGTTCATGAGCAGCACCAGGTTGCGAGTGTTCAAGCCAGCGCCAGTCACAAACCGAGAGTCAACAGTGTCAAGTAAGTCACCCTGGCACCCTTGATTTGCAAGTGTTGCATTGCCTTGTTGATGAAAGATGCAAACGGATCATGTCCGGGGACAACTATTGCAAATCAATCTATGAGTTCATCCATAGATTTTGAAGACTGCATAGATATTGGATTGCTTTTGAAAGGCTTCGATGTGGTGTATATGTTCCTACCATGTCAACAATTTCGTGGGCGTAGATTCTTGTGGAGGCTGGTGGAGTGCAAGAAATGTCGAGATCATGTTGGTTCCGTCTTGGAAGTGTTCGGCCGCCACCATGACTCTGGACAATGTTGGCCACAGAACTCTGGTGGGAGAACACTATGGTGCAACGCGATAGCCTATCGACCCACGGCCTTAATGAGGCCTCTCTCTGAATGCACTTGATCAGAAGACTTGCTTGCAAGATACTGGTGGGAATTTCCACAGCAGATTTATGCACTATAGAATGGTGAGTATGGCCATCACTTGAAATTCCAACCAGGATCTTGCAAGTATTGAAAGCTTTCCATTCTGTGGTGGCATCCCAATACAATCGCACAGCTCGCACCTTTGAACAAAGAAACCATTCATCTTTGAAGCACACCATTTAGGAATAGCCTCAATCGCGTCCTCAAGAATTAGATGTGTCACTTCGATCAGGGCAAGATGGACCCTGTCACTTTCTTCGCGTGTTGTCAGGCTCCCTCGCGCTCAAGAACAAAGCTCCCGCAGAAAGAGCCTTGTCTGACAAACTACACCATGGCGTCAATGTGCTGAATGCTGGGAGTACTCATAGCATCGTCGTCATCATGCCATCGTCATCATCAACAACAACATCATCATCATCATCATCATCATCATCATCATCATCATCATTTAACGTTCATTGCCCGTTTGTTGTTCCAGTGTGTTGCTTGCTGCAGATCAGAGTTTCAAATATCGTAAACACATACAAACAAACACACCATTGCAGGTCAGATGCGGGTACCTTCACAATCCTTCACATGGATTAATCTTATGTTTCACTTCCCCAGTGTACAATACTTGAAGCAATCTCAGGTTACTCGAGCGCCAATACCTGATATTTTGAGACTCTATGGTGGATAATTCATTCCTGAGAAGGCCTTTGAAAGCTACAGTGATCGTATCTTTTGTAAGCGAAATGTCCTCTGTGTTCATCACTGCTTGATGAAATATAGATATTTTACCACCAGGGCTAAGCAAGCCAAGAGTCATACCGTGCCCATTTACAAAGGATCATATTAAAGAATATCTTCTGCAGGCATTCACAGCAACCAGCTTGTAAAGCCAATCCAGGCTCTCATTTGCCAGTACCAATGATCTAGATCACAAATAGGTGTTGATCCTTTCCTCTCACATAGCACTCATGGCAAACTTATGGTTGCTTGTGCTTGTTCACATAAACATGCGAATTTATTCCTAGTAAGAGGCACAGCAACGCAAAGTTGATCAAAATTGTAAATGTGCATATTTATATGTGTATTATTTATTTTGTTGTATATGCATGTTGTATTTTTGATACACGTTACGCGTTCCTTATTGGAATCTGTGTGGAGACAGCTTCAGCAATGGCTCAGGTGAAGGCAGTTGGTTGCTGAGTGACCGGGCGGAGGTGGGCTGACGCCACGAGGATGCCACTAACAACACTTCTCCAACAACATACTCTCTACCCACGAATGGTCCATTTCTTAAGATGGGTCAATATTAATCAACCAATAATGGAGGATAATGACCAACCAATAATAAGGAAAACAATTGTTAATAGTAGGGGAACCAGGGGTACAGGGTTTTGAGTCACAGCCAAGTGTATGTTTCACGGGTAAAGTTCGACAGCGTTGAACTGTATGCATTTTATATATGCTAGAGGATAATGTTTATAGATATATGTATAGGGAGATGCACGTACTTATTCCGTTTGAGTGCGGTCATGCTCACCAATCTACATCTGTAGTATATATGTGAAGGTGTAGATATACATGCACATGTTTATTTACGTATCTATCCATCCATCCATCCATCTATCTATCTATCTATCTGTCTATCTATGTATCTATCTGTCTCTCTATGTATCTATCTATCTGTCTATCTATGTATCTATCCATCCATCCATCCATCCATCCATTTATCTATATATATATATCTCTTTCGATCGATATAAGTGCAAGTGGGATGTCAGCATAGTTGGGTAACTTGAAAGCCCTTTTCGCTTGGTATATGATTGTTTGTGTGACAAGCAAAGTTACATCCAGGGCATATTCACATGCATTCAGCCGTATAAATCCCTGAATTGAAATGAATAACTCTGGCTTCACTACAAGGTGTTTCCCCCCCCAGTTCTAAGTTGGTTGATAAGCTGGGGGGATCACCTTGTAGTGAACTGGGGGGATCCAACTATAGCGATCTCTACCTCCACTGGTAGTTACCAACCGGTTATGACCCAAGTTGACCAACCGGGAGGCCCCATGGGGAGGCCCCATGGTGGAACATCGATCGCAGGAGCTGAAGGTTGGAGCTCCCAGTGATGGTCAAGCCTTGCCCATGGAGCGCAGCATGCTCGAGCTGATGGCACTTGGATTACCTGGAGGCTGCTGCCATCGGAGTGGCGGTGATTTCTTGAGAACCAGATGATGCCAAGGGGATGGGTAATACCATCATGGTTAATGATGCTGAATTGTGGTTGATTGATGGTTGATTGATGGTGAATTGATGTTTAATTGATGGTGAATATTGCTTGATGGTGGTTAAGCAAGGGTAATGATGCTCAAGAATGGGTGATGATGCTTGTTAATGGTTGATGATCACGATGCTTTATCCCATTCCCTAAACCTGTCGGAGATTCTCAGTTCCAGGGAGGACAGGTGACTAAAGATGATGAGCTGCAGTGGTTTATCTTGGTTAATCATCATGGCTGTCGTAGTGATGATACAACGCATTGATATTGCACCTGATACAGATTGAGTGTCTAATAATGGTTAGCTGCAGTGGTTCATGATAGTCAATTGTTGCCTAATCATGATGGTCAATGACGGTTACTGTTCTTAGAGTGGGCAATAGTGTATGATATCATGCAATAATAGCCAATTTCAACTGGATTTAAGAGGTATATCAGTTTTGCGCCGGTAGATCAGTAATGTCAGTTGATAATGGCTGATGAAAGTCGACGCTGATTGACACGGGGCAATGAACGTAGATGTTTGATAAAAAAAAAACAAAGCCAATATATGACAGACTCTCAGGGCTCATCCCAAATGCTATCGCGCTTAAGATGAGCTGCCATCTTGCCACAACGGCTCACAATTGCTGTTCATTCACTGCTGGTCAACCATGCCACCCCACACCCGAAGTCATTTACAATCCCTGAGCAACGCTTGATGACAGCAGGCTGGCGCACCGGCGCAAGCATCACGTGCTATCGCTTGTGAGAGCAAAAACATGGGCGGTCACGGGGAGCAGGGCGGTTGCGGTGGTCACAGTGTGCGTGCGAGGGTTGGAGTGAGATTCCCCTCCCTACCTTTGCTACCTTGCTGGATTCCGTACTTCAAATAAATGTGGACACAGTCTGACAAAGGTCCATCATGTGAGCTTTTGTTTTTCATGGATAATTACGCATATTACTCTCTTTTAATGCGTGTGTGTTTTATTTGTATTACGCAGAGCGCTCTAATGCCCCACTAACTTGCCCTGTCGTTGATGGAACCCATGCGCTGTCCCCAGCCATGGGAAGAGATTGGGACACCATTATCTTGAAGTATTTTAATTTTGTCATAGGCAAAATGATGATAATGTTGTGTTATGCAATGTTGTGTTACGTGTGACACTACTGTATTGTTATGTAATGTAGTGTTGTAATGTAGTGCAGTGGAAAGCAATGTAATGCAATGTAGCATAATGCAATGTACTGTATTGCATTGGAATGAAATGTAATGTTGCGTAATGTAATGCCATGAGATGTATTGCAATGCAATGCATTTCATGTGTGCAATGTATGTTATGTACAGTGTTCCATGTATTTAGGAAAGACAACAACTGTGATTTTGTTTGCTTCACCCAGCTGTACCAAGATTCGGATTTTACAGACCGTTCCATAGGTTGTGCAGGTTCCCAAGTTGACAAAACCTTGTCCTCGGGTCGAGTTGGCTGCTGGCCAGGTTCAATCTGACCAACCTGCTTCCAAAGTGCAGACGGTTGATACGACAGCAATTGGGCAAACAGAACTTGTTGGGATCTCAGTCTTTGGACAGGTGCAGTTGCAGCACCAAGCAGCTGCTGGGGATCAGCAGAAAGGTCTGGTTGAAGCATGGACCTGTTCCGGTGCTTGTGATTGATGGAGGATGGTTGACGGATCTGCACACACACACACAGTCATCGTGCACGCATATGTACGTAAGTTGATAGGCAAAGATTTCTTTCTCAATATCCAGAGCTAGTTAGACTTTGCCATGTGACATAACCGTGGCCAGACCAATTCTGTCCCATTTGCGAAACTGAGGTGTAGGCCAGGCACCCTGAACCTCTTTGATACAAGGCTTGTGCTGATGCTGTGGTGAGGCCGTGTAGTTTTAACCATGAAGTATGGGAATTTGCATGTAATGATTGGCTCGATTCACCATCATATGTGCATAACCCAGCCTCATGGACCAGGCTGAGCAGCGACAGAGAGTAATCGCACGTGTATGGGTAGAGTCAATATCAGCACCGAAATGGGTAGTAGTTCACATCCCAACAGCTAGACGATGACAGGCGCATTCAGAGGAGACGTTCATAGCTATAGAGCTGCATCAACAGTTTGATGTGAATGTGGCCTTGTTTTCAATGTCCAGTCTTGGACAAATGAATTGGAAATAGATTTGAGACATAGACATGTATATGTTTTTCATTTACAACACGCGGTGGGCTTGGCTTTTTGTAGATTGAAATGTGGACATCTCAAACATAACCGTCAGTTCTATGTGTAGTTCATTAAGTTGACTTTGTTTTTCACCATGTAATTTGACTTGGACATTCCCAAAAACAATTTGTTTCCCATGAATAAAACGACCAAACTGTTCAGAGTGTGGGATTTTACCATATCAGGCAAAAACCGTAGGAAAGGGTTTGGGGAAACAAAGCAGTTTGTGCAGTCTCAAATCAGCCAGGTTCAAGAACAATCCACCAGGGCTGCGACTGTGGCATGCATTTCCCACTCAGAGTTTGGGTTCCCAGAGAATCGGGCCAACGTTTCATCACAAAATACACAAATCCTGACAATGAATCCACTCAAATGTGACAAAACTATATTTGAGAGTACTCTTGCCAGAGTTACGGACTACAAGTAGTATTATGACTACTCGCCGTAACGTAAGATAAGAATAGAGATTAATTCAATGTATTAAGAAACACGATCATCTTGTTAACCATGCTTGTCCAGGTTTGATCATTATGCTTAGCTGTTGCGAGCTATTCTGAACCATCATGAGTCATGCCCATTGGTTACCAGAAAGCATGGGGCACTTGGGCGGTGCAGGTCAAGCTCCATCGCTGTCAGTGACCTCAGCAGGGCAAAGCCGATGATGATGACGAGTGGTGGTGGTGGTGGTGATGGTGATGGTGGTGAGGTCCCAGTGACAACCAGGATGGTGATGGCGATGATATATGTAGCATCAACTATGCTTGACCATGGCTTCGTACTTCCATGAAATCGATACACGTGTCCAACACTAGAGCTGACCGCCCCCGAAGGCACCAAACAAGTCGCATGGAACTGTTCTATGGCTTGGCCTATGGGTGTTCCCATCTTGGATGAATCTCCGAAGAATGGGCTTTCTCAGGCGTGGAAGTCGTCCACAGCTTTGCGGTCGTTGGGTTTAGCCCCAGAGTTGCCCCAGATGATGCAGCAGCTACCACTGACTATATCTAACTATATCATTTCAAGGGGTTACACAAGCAATCAGCTCCAATTGGGTTCAAGTGAGTGTGAGTGATACTTGTCGTTTTGATATGGCATAGGTATCTGTAATATGCATGGTGCGCTTTCTTCACGAGCTAATCCCTTGCCCCTAATGTCAGACCTCTCCTTGAACCCCTAGAAAAAATAAATTCCTCACCAACCGCCGCTTTGCCATGGTCCCTCAGGCCCGTAGCGCATTGCTCTTTCGTGGCCCGGGGCTCGGTGGGTTGGTGGCTGGTGGATTGGTTCATTTTGGGTGGTGAGTTGCTTGGCTTCTGGGTTGGTAACGGAGGCGTGGTTGGTTTGGTACTTCCAGGTTCGGACTTTGGAGTAACACAGATTGGAGGTTTGTCATCATCATCATCATCATCATCATCATCATCATCATCATCATCATCATCAGACTAGAACAGCTGCCAACATTTGTGAACTGACCGGATTTTTTCTGCTTCACAACACATGAGGCCGCGGTCGCATTGCCAGAAATCACGGGTGCGCTGTTTAGCCATGATCTTTGCAAGGTTGTGCCCCTTGACTTGCAACTTGGTTTATGACCTGTTATGATCACCGGTAAACTGCTATATAGTTCCTCCAGAAAGGTTTCTTTACTGTTGGCTGTGGTAGACTATCATTATCCCCTATAAGATACTACTATCCATTATCAACGACAAATTAATCATCAATAGTCAGTATAGAAAACACGATGGACCTCGTATGTATCACTATGAACTATTATCAATGAGGTATTGAGATCATTAGACCCTGGCAAACTAGCCTGAAAGTGTAAAATCCACCATTTATAGTGGGTTTATGTACTAAAATCGATGATTGTCATCTTCCACGTTAGTTTGCCAGACAGTAAGCATAATCATTCATCACTGATCATCATTATGAATCAGGAATCAGTATAAATTTAACTAATGATTAGCCTTATAGCTCAATGACTATAACTTTGGACTCCACGTTTTTCGCTGCCAAGTCTGGCTGAGGCTATCAGGAAGAAGTTTGTCTTAGCGATGAGCAGTGCCTTGGTCGCGGCTTAGCGGCGGCCCAAGACCCCTGGTGTTTTGATTGAAACATCAGCAGTTACTAACCAACAACAATGGTTAGATTTCTAGCTGGATAATGGTTAACAATAGGGGATGATAACTAAGAATAGTAGGGATATACCAGCTATACATGGCTATGGGTCAAGCAGTCCACCAACCAATAATGGGGGATAATGACCAACAAGAATGGGGAAATCATGGTTAATAATAGGGGAACCAGGGGTACGTGGGTTTTGACCCACAGCCATGTGGCGAGACAAAAGACAAAAAAAGGTCATTTTTGGGTTGTTCACCGGATGCACCAGGAGTTTCAGATATATTTGTCACTGTATATTTCATTTTGTTCGTACATGCACATGGTCTACATAAATCATTGTATCGGTCGCTACCTATATATATATATATTTATATTTATAGGTCATGACATGACAATGATGGACATAGCAGTACATAGAGTTAGATGATATATATATATATATATACATACTTGTATATGCATAGATGCATGAACTTATGAGTACAGACCAGGGCTGAGGACGACTTTGTAGCATATGGAGTTCCCGCTTGCGTGCAAATGGGAGCGGCCATTACAGCATGTTTGATGGATGGTCAACGCTGAACTGTGGCTCGAGTACTACCATGCTGGTTTCACCTGAAAGTCGTCCGGCTGGTGGGTATATGGAACCAGCATCTGCCGCGGGTAATGAACTTGTTGAGCTTAATATCGTCCTTTTGAGTGGTCAAGAAGTAGGTGACTTTCGCGTTAGCCCTTCCACATTGGGCAGGGAGGTGGTTCAGATGGTTCCGCCAAAGAGAGGTGCAAAGCCAACTCTCCAACATGGTGATTCCCCACTGTTGCGGCACCAAACTTTGCAAGACCAGGGCATCACTGGTAAGTCTGCCACATTGTCTTGCAGTCTTGCACCTACACTGCTTCAGATTTGCTTGCTGGATTGCAATTTGCCAAAGGGCTCTCTGAGGAAGACATGAAACTGGAAGGGATCACACGAATAGAGGGCTTATCACCCACAGCCTGTTGGCACCATCTTCCCCAAAGCTTAGAGACGTTGATTCTTGGCAGTGATTTTCGCCGTAGATTGGATCGGGTGACTTTGCCTAGCAGCTTGCAAAGTTTGACTTTTGGCCATGGCTTCAATCAGAGCCTGGATGGCGTGACCTTGCCCAACAACTTGCAAAATTTGACTTTTGGACAGGATTTCAACAAGAAACTGGATGGGGTGACCTTTCCCAGCAAAATGCAAAGTTTGACTTTTGGCCATTTCTTCAACCAGAGCCTGGATGGGGTGAAGTTGCCCGGAAACCTCCAACATTTAGCTTTTCGACATCCTAATCAGCGACTGGATGGGGTGATGTTGCCCAGCAACTTGCAAAGTTTGACTCTTGGGTTTGTTGGGTGCAGTTCGGATGGGACTTTGTCAGATGGGACTTTGCCCAGCAACTTCCGTTTGAATTTTGAGAATTTCAAGCAGAGACTGGATGTGACCCTGCCCAGCAATCTAAAACGTTTGACTCTTGGCCATTTCTTCAGGCACCGACTGGATGGGGTGACTTTGCCCAGCATGTTGCAAAGTTTGACTTTTGGGAGTCGTTTCAACCAGACCCTGGATGCAGTGACGTTGCCAAGCAACCTACAAAGTTTGACTTTTGGCGTTTGTTACAACAAGAGCCTGAATGGGGTGATGCTACCCAGCAAACTGAAGACTTTGACCTTTGGCCATTTCTTCAACCAGACCCTGGATGGGGTGACGTTGCCCAGTAACTTGCAAAGTTTAACATTTGGCCATTGTTTCAGCCAGAGCTTGGATGGGGCGAGATTGCCAGCACATCTGCAAATTTTGAAGTTTGGTCACAATTTCAACCAGCTTTTGGATCGAGTTTCTTTGCCGAGGAACCTGCAATCTTTCCCTGAGGATCGAAAAGTGGAACTATTTGATGACATTTGCGGAATGTTCCGTTTTTGAGGGTCCGACGCTGTATATGACCATCCGACATCAAAAATCAAGGTCATTCGACAACCATGTTTCCGACAAAGCTTTTGTGGATCAAGAGGATGATAGTGTCAATAAACATGCACTTAGTATCCTAGTATTTTCTAGTAAGATATCTCAAGAAGTTGAAGTTCACAGATGCCATCAGATCCTGCCCAGCCAGAGCTCGTATTCTTTTTGCTGCGCAAGTTGGCTATATGTCGAAACTCAGCTGCATACAGTGGGGCAACAGGAAGAAAATCTCAAGGCTTCCAAGACCCAACACGCATTAGGAATCGTGTCATGATTCGGTATTCGAAGAGGTCACCTTTGGCAACCTTTTCAGCTAGTTTTTTGCATACGCCGACGTTATCTTCGTCTTTAAAGGTGTGGCAATATCGAATGTTGTATTGACAACTTCGCATTTGCTCACATAAGTGGCGAAAACAATGCAACTTGGGAATCAATCGCCAACGAGCAGTCTTTTCCAAAATCGATACATGAGCCAATCGTTTGTAGAGACGTAAAAAGCGAACGCCGAAGGTGTAGATTTCCATTCCCTGTTCTGATGACAAGTATCGCGGATACCGTGATACTCTGTCGAACCAACATGTAAGTGCACGCACCAGCAAATGAGCCAATTGAACTTCTTGATCTTGGTGGGGCGGGGACATCATCGCAGTCAGGCAACGGTCCAGGAAGGTTAACAAAACCTGACCATTGAAGGCCTTGACTGTCAGAAAGGGGTACCCATCTTGCATGTGTAGCATGCCTGAAGTAATGTAGTTTTGACTGTGCCTCAGATAGATCTGGCCGATATAGAAAAAAGAAAAACAAGACTTAGACATCAATCAGGGAATAACTGATTTTATTCAACTATATTTGTCCATCATGTTGAATCAACATTTTCGATTCTCATGAGTTTCCAACAAGTCACTCGATTTTGTTCACACGAGCCCAAGCCCGCATTCTGGCAGAAAGCTCCCGAAGCTGCTCATCCAGCTTGTCATTGGGTCCAAAAAAGCCTTATTGCAGTCAATGGCATAGGTGTTAAGAAAAAAATGCAACATGTGAGTTTAACCAAAAACAAGCAAAGCAATAGTTCCTACAGCAACAACCCAAAACAACAACATAGGTGGCTTTGTAAAAGAAACCATATGCTATACTGCGAAAGCAAGTGTCTGTGTTGAAACAAAAGAGACATTGCCGAGCCAGTCACATGATGCAACACTCCTAAGTTCACGATGTGCATGGAGCAGTAGCGAATCTGATCCACTTCGAATCCAATCAAACCACATATCGGATGCGGGTACCTAGCAGGGGCCCACGTTTGACACACAGGCATGCAATGTTTAACAATATATATATATATTCATATTTACATAAGTAAACATGTACGTAAATATGCATACATTATATATATATACATATATATAATACATGCATACATACTTACATACATGCATGCATGTATAGATACATATGCGTGTATGTATGGTGTAGAAAATAAATATGTTCAACACAAAATTTGGTCAGTTTTCCAACACCAGGCTTGAAGCACGATGCCATAGCATTAGCTGCAGATCTTCGGGGAAACTCTCTTTCAAGGCTGGTCCACCTGCAGTTGGTTCCATGGGGTGTACCTACACGTGAATTGTTCACAAATGCATTTATTCAAATTAACAAACACATAAAAACAATTCAAACATAACTACTAATAGTCTATCATCAAAGTAACCGGTTCCACTGCATCGCGTTGGTGTGGCTTTTGGCATTGCACAAGTGACAGATTTCCCGAGCTCCCCAGTGTGTCTTTAGGGCAAAAGCCTCACGACACCATTTCCAGTCCCCTCTGAGTTCAACCAAAGCTCCTGCGCCACCTCAGGAAATGGTGGCTCACGCTTTGCAGAATCTTGGTGCAAGAGGGAATGAACATTCAGGGTTGCCCTGCATATCGTTGAGTTGAAAAAAACAATTTGTTCATGGTCCAGCCTGCTATTGGTTTTCCTTTCAAGTGAGCACATGATGCCGGAAGTGGATTTCCTTCGAAATCAAAATCAGGGTGACGTCCAGTAGCGAGAGCCTGATCAACTCAGGCAGAATTATATATGGTGCTGGATTGAATGGAACTCCATTATCTTTTAAAAGTAAATTGTAAAAACAAAAAAAACATGTTGCCATATAAGAACGAGAAGCATTGAAACTCCATACCAGAAGCTGGTAGACACGAGTCAAACTGTAATCTGGAACCAGCCGCGATACCCTCAATAAGAACACGGGAAATCGAGATAGATCCAAACCTTAGGTTCATTTGTTGTTGAAAATAAGTATTGGCCAACTAATCAACAACAAATTATTCACAATTTGGGTTAAACGAACAAAGGTTAAACTAAACATAACCCAAGAAACATTTTGGTTCTTGCAAGACCAAGTTCATGTTGATGACAATCAACTTTTCACCCGACTTCGTGTACCTGCAGTCATCTCCGTATAATCCACATGGAGCGCAACCTTTGTTGGGATGATTCGGAGAGAGCCATCCTTTCGATGTGGTGAAATCCCAAAAGGTCTGGATAGCAGTGTTGTCCCTGACCATTTTCCCACTGGCCTCAGTAGTGCTGAAC
>VSDK01025719.1:48299-83886 GCA_009767595.1 Symbiodinium kawagutii | reverse complement strand
CATGTGGTGCTGCCATGGTGGATGTCACAGTTGCCGGTGTGACTGGAGCTGAAACCGTTGCAGCAGGTGCTGCCATGGTGGGTGTCACAGTTGCCGGTGTGACTGGGGCTGAAACCGTTGCAGCAGGCGGTGCCATGGTGGATGTCACAGTTGCCGGTGTGACTGGGGCTGAAACCGTTGCAGCAGGTGCTGCCATGGTGGGTGTCACAGTTGCCGGTGTGACGGGAGCTGAAACCGTTGCAGCAGGCGGGGCCATAGTGGATGTCACAGTTGCCGGTGTGACGGGAGCTGAAACCGTTGCAGCAGGCGGGGCCATAGTGGATGTCACAGTTGCCGGTGTGACGGGAGCTGAAACCGTTGCAGCAGGCGGGGCCATAGTGGATGTCACAGTTGCCGGTGTGACGGGAGCTGAAACCGTTGCAGCAGGCGGGGCCATAGTGGATGTCACAGTTGCCGGTGTGACTGGAGCTGATGCCATTGTTGAACCAGGTGCTGGAGGATCTGGCGGGGCAGAGGCTGATGCAGATGCTGCAGCAGAAGTCTCAAACAGGTCAGGTCTTGTTTGTGTGAAAGGTGCTGTTGGAAAATTGCCCCTACACACCACCAAGGGAAAATCCGAAGGTTGTGGCCGTGTATCAAGGTCGCCATTGTCATTCACACATCTGAAAATTGTGTTGTGATTTCGGGCAACCACTGCATAGCACCTTCTCCAGTAATTAAATCTGCCTCCAACACAAGACTGGATACGTGCCTTCCAATCTTCTGTAGCATCAAGTAGGACGATCAAGATTTCTGGATCACCAGACATGACAAGCATATTTGATGGGGTTGATGCTTGGGCGGATGGTGGTGCTGCAGGACGTTTGAACTTTGACCAAAACTGAATCAACCGAGGATCAGGTGTGTCTGGGGAAGGTGGTTCGACAGCAACAGGGAGTGGTGAACTCGTACCGCCAGCTGCTGACGGTGGAAGAGTTGCTAGGGGGGCTGATGCTGACGTGCTGCTTGCTGGGGCTGACTCAGAGGCAATTGCCACTGTTGTCGCATCAGGTATCTCAGGTGGTGGGGCTGCCAAGGTGGCGGCTGCAACAGGTTCTGGTGCGGAAACTGCTGCGGCGGAATCACCAGCTTCCATCGGTTCAACTGCCAAAGTCTCTTCAGGTGGTGGGGCTGCCGAGGTGGCGGCTGCAACAGGTTCTGGTGCGGAAACTGCTGCGGCGGAATCACCAGCTTCCATCGGTTCAACTGCCAAAGTCTCTTCAGGTGGTGGGGCTGCCGAGGTGGCGGCTGCAACAGGTTCTGGTGCGGAAACTGCTGCGGCGGAATCACCAGCTTCCATCGGTTCAACTGCCAAAGTCTCTTCAGGTGGTGGGGCTGCCGAGGTGGCGGCTGCAACAGGTTCTGGTGCAGGAACTGTTGCGGCGGAATCATCAGCTTGCATCGGTTCACCTGCCAACGATAAATCGTCGGTTGATTTCCTTTGCATACATGCCAAGTAGGCTCGAGTCAAAGGTGTCTGCCGGGATCGATCAAATCCCATCGAAGTCATTGGTTTTGTGGGTGGTGATGGGGTTGGCTCAGGCTCCGTTTTCACCACCAACGTATCCTCGAGTGTTGCTGTTGAATGGCGTGTCATATGCATATTTTGAGGTGTTGCCTGGGCTTGCACACAGGCAAGACCAACTGCACTGCTGGACAAAATATCGTTCTTCGATTCCTTATCCAAAATGGTGGGTCGGAAACTGATGGATTGGGGTCGATCATTCATTATCAAAACATATATATATATATATATACATATCGATGACACAATATATTAATATTGTCAACCAAAATGATTTTGTAGCTGATTGCATTCCAAAACAGTCAAACAACAAAGGGAAAGTAAAACACTGTATAAAGTCGATACAAGAGACATGCATAGAATCAGACGCATCACGTCCACCAATATCCCCAGATGCACTCGAAGATGGACCCACATCAGTGCTGCCACCTTGCAGGGGAAACATACTAAAACAATAGAGGCTTTATTCAAAAAACGTAGTCCCAAAACCAAGACACCCATCCAGCCATACAGCCATATGTACATATACATGTGTACATATATATATATATACTTATATAGATATATAAACATGTATACATGCAAATACATACACGTATACATATACTTATATATATACATATGTACATATACATATGTACATTTACATATATGCATATACATATTTGCATATATATTTATGTACATATACATATGTACATTTACATATTTGCATATACATATTTGCATATACATATTTATGTTAAATTTACATATACATAATATATACACAAACATATTTGCATATATGAAATTAATTTTCATATTCATATGTATATTCATTTTTATATTTATTTACATATTCATATTCATTGTCGTTTTCATTTATATGTATATACACACATGCATATATCATAAAGATTGATATACACATGATAAATAGTATATACATATTTGTTATACACATATATTTTATGCGTGAATCTGTGCACGCACGCATGCATGCATATATATATATATATATATATGATACATGTTGTTTTGCATAAACCCCATGCCTCCCGTGTCTTCACTAGCAAACAGCACACGAGGCTCCACATCTCCCATACATGATTTCTTTACACTCTCAGGTGTAGTACGCGTAGAAGATGTTTTTGTAACTTCACCCCGGTCCCGTTTTCCGTTGTCACTGGCCACAATGCTCTTCACCACCCCATCCATGAGCTGATTCCGACGCTGACCCAGTTGCATAGCCATCTGGGCTGCCTGCAGGGAAGCGCCATGGAGCTCTATGCATGAGATACTTCGATGAGGCAGTTGCTGTTTGGGTACTCTAAGCTGGTTAGGGAACGTTGGTAATAAAGTCGTTTGGTTTTTTTTCCCCAAATCAGGCCTTCACCAAATCAGAATCGGAATGCGACATGGCTCTGAATCACAATGAGCTTGATTTCAGCAAAAAATGCTTGCATGGTACACATATGAATCAATATCGAACATGTTGTTCAGCCGAACATACCCACATTGAGAAAAAGATTTGGATAGGAAAAGGCGAAAATCATGACAGATTCGATGAACATATAGTTTTGAACCCTATTTGGAGGCGATCACGGGTTGTCACGGGTTGTCACGGGGGTTCCGACAAATGACCTAATTTTTAAAAGAGAATTGAATCTTCCGACAAACCCCGTCACGGGTTGTCACGGGTTGTCACGCACAGGCCCCTGGGGCATGGTTTGCTAGCGGGTTCATTCCGACAAAAATGAAACCAATATCATGTCCCCAACAACCCACTTGAGGTCAAACCACAGGGTAATCCATCCCACAGCTGCTGGTTGTGATCCACTTTGATACCAAGTTCAACATCAAAACATGTCCGTAAGATAAACAATCATTTAAAATCACATGTTTCACATATGTTGTTTTGTGATTTTGGCAGTATCACAATAAATTTATGGTTATGATCCATATTCACAATGCATTGTATTTACTTACAATGCAAACACACGTCACGTACATGAAGCTGTGTTGTGATATGTTGCTTTTTTTCTTTTTTTTCCGCTTCACACAGGTTCCCAGAAGTAATCTTAATTAATCTGTACAATAATGTAATTATTCGATCAGAATTTCCTCGATTGTTCGAACAATAACTCTAGTAGCTCGAGCTTTGCGTTCCCAGGTCCGTTTGGGCATATAGGCAAGGTGGCCAACGATAGTCTCATCTTCCAGAAGGGCTGAAATCAAGAGATCGGCCCACTGATGTTCAAGCTTCATTCTCGCAATTTCAGACAGCCTCTTCTCAACTCGCATGAGGATCATGTACGGCTCCGGCGTGTCCATCGATCTATAATGAAGTTGTTCTTTGTCACTCTGATCTTGACACAAATGGCTTGGACACACATGTACATAAGCCAAGGTTAAACAACACCCGTTCACTACACAGAACTGAACACACTATGGGTCCAACTGGCTCACAAAGAAAATCATTGTGTTTTAACATAGTTGAGATCGGTTGCTGATCTGGTAAACTATTGTCTTATGATGGCATTCATCTAAGTTGGGCACCCAAGGCCAACACGCTAGATTTACTATGAAAAAAAAGTGCTATGAAACCCTGATTGTGTCAATATGCTTAGCACTTTCCGAACTGATCAAGCAACGCACCTGTCAATCGGTCGATTGTTTTGAACAACCAGCTGAGATGGTTTGTGTCGAAGGCACAGGTACCCTGCGCTAATTGAAAGTTGGCTTCCTTTGGTGGTCGCGCAACCATATATGTACTGGCGATGGCAACATTATGCAAGCAATTTGCATACAAACTAAGATTATAATATATATATATACATATGCATAAATTTATTTATATATGGTATATAATGTAGATATGACAAGTTGTGTGTTAAATGTCACATGTACTTATTGTGTTGCCGATTCACCTGCATGTCGAAAAAGAACCCATTCGCTTGATCAAACGGGCTGAACTATCTAGATCTAATTAGAGCTCCAATTACCAATGCAAGTTCACCATGGTTTGGTAAAGCATCTTCGGGTCCAGCGTCGGTAGGTTGGATCTCAAAGAGCAAGATCCGGTTGAGGGATGAAGCGCCCGGCTGCTTGTTCTTGAATCAAGAAAGCCCGGAGATCATCGAGGTTAGCATGGCGCCAGTCAAATGGCGCTTCCTGATCGGTTGGCTGATGAATGGTAATGGGAATCAAGTCAGAATATATCTATGTATATTTGACTACACAAAAAAACAATAACATATTAATATATGTTTCATATATATATATGTATATATGTATATTCATAGACAAATCACACTTTACTTTTTCACTATATTTATATATATATAAGTATAATAAATGTTGTTACACATATATTAATATAATATATATATATATGTATTTTTTTTATTTATATGTAACATATTTATAATATGTATACTATTTTTTGGGTTTTGCACAAAAAGCAAATGTGGCTTGCTGTATATATTTTGCCATTGATATTCACAACCTGGTATGAAGATCAATGTACGTACAATAAACCAAAATGAAGCGTGTTTTCTTACATAACCCGGTAAGCGACACAACCATCCATCAAGTACGTACAAACCTGTGCATATAGGAACTGATACTATTATCAAAAACAACTGGTCGAACACACACACACACATGTGTATATAATATATATACACTATAGTTGTCATGAAGAAACACATCATTCGAATTATGGATGTGACTAGTCATGCATCCAATCTACATGGTATAGAAATAGCTAAATTGAAGCTCGACAGAGCAGGTCATATGAGCTGGTAACACATACAATGGCAACTAGTGCAGCGGATCACCAAATAATAGGCTAAACCGGTTCAACATGATCAAGAATCATCACAACATCAACCTGTTCGTCGGCTAGTGAATGAAACCTCTTGCACAACCGAATAGCACATTTTGCAACTATCAACTTGGACGAGAGTCGAAACCTTTTGGACCAGCAATCGGCCACATGGCTTTTTGTCGTTGTGCTGCTAGACGAGACGCAGAAACCTCAAGAATATCAAAGCCACATGATTCAACATAATTTACCTCAACAAATATGATGTTATTGTTAGACGTCTGCATGTTCAAAGACATTTGGTAAATAAAACTCTAAATTTCAAGCTAGTAACCGTACCTTTCAGGAACAGCTTAGCCACACGCCTGCCAAATTCAGCAGTATATGCCCCACTTTCTTTGAGGCGTTTACCACCGGTGACAGACACCCGACCGTCTTCAAGCCGCTTGGTCGAATACATGCCAGCCGATGATGCCTTAAGAGCTCGTTGTTCAGCTCGCGTAAGTCGTTCTTTGAGCTCTTCAAGTAGTGGCCTTTGGGATGCACATCACTGGAATATGGTTTAATATCTTCTAAAGCTATAAAAAACAAATAAGCAGGAAAACCATATGTACATGTGGCGATGGATCAAAACCGTAGCTTTCAAATCCCAATTGCAACTTATATGGACCATGACTTTTTCGGGGTAGTCTGGTATTGACCCATTGCCCTAATTGAGTCCGTGATACCAGCTGCCAAACAAAGCTGTAGGCTTTGCACAGAAATGGTTGAATGCTCCCATCCAAGTACGGAGAAACCAAGCCGGTGCTGTGTTGACCATCAGGTGGGAAATGTATGGGCATTCAGGCAGCGAACTGGATGATGGTTGTTCTACCTGGGCGGGTTGCAACAAATGCGAACATATTTTGATTTAAGTGAAGTTAATCAGTCAATATTTTAATAGAAGGTTTTGTATTAGGCCAAATCACCAAATAGAACAAAACTATATATAACTTGTAGCCAGATCCTACAACAGCATATATGAAAATCCATTGTATATATATATATATATAGATATATATATATATATATATAGATATATATATATATGTAGGTTCGTTTGCGAAGAATACATATCGCAATCGAATAGCCAAGGAACACTCCAGAACACACCCCTGACTATTGCTACCAGGGCCAGGAGGGCAAATCGGGCGGCCAAACAATTGGCCAGTACCACCGACTCCAACTGCTCATTGCCAAAGATTCCATGCTCAGCACTGCGTCGCTTCGTGGTAGCTGCACTGATCCAAACCCACCTGTTTTTGCGTGACAGGCGAAGGGTTGGAATGACCAACTGAAAACAAATAGGTTTGATCTAAATGACTGTTATTTTATGCTTTGGATGATATGGTTTTTCCGAAGGCTTTTCTAAGCAACCTAATAGATGTTCATCAAACAATAATGCTACACTGCAACTCAGTTACGAGCTGCAGGGGTTGCCACCCCATAGTAAACCGTTTCGGCGGATGCGAAGCACTCGTGAAAGGCAAAGAAAAAACCCTCTGGGGGTGCTCAAGTCGTGCAGGTTCTCGTTTTTCAAGACATCCATAGAGCGGCAATCGATACCGGTCAATCCTGATATGTCAACAAGGTTCATCATAGATTACAACACATATATATATATATATATATATATCATGTTCAGTTTGAACATTCAGTTGCATCAGCGTTGGAACTAGTTGCCCACAAGCTTCGGCATTGTCGTGTGAGTTCTCCTTCGCCTGAGAATAGCTCCAGCATATCGAGGTCCTGATCGATCAGTGAGCAAATATAAAATAACCCAATATATATATATATATTTATTGGGTTATATATTCATAAAACAAAACTCAATGACCATATAGCCCAAGAAATTTGACCGTACTACATAAGTAATGATTGGGACATGTTCGAACTCGATCTGATGCAGAGTGGTTTGTGTTGAGGTTTTGGTGTAGGAGGAGGGGTGGGCAATTTATTACACTCATATTGCTACCAAAGGTCTCGCATGGAAGCACTGTCTCCATGTTGAGCAGCCCAAACTTGTTGGCAATAATCCACCGCATGGATCCTGAGTTGTGCTGTGGTTCGCTCCACACGAATTATTATGCCAGGTTCTCAGGGATGTACATATAAATTACACATATTTGTATACATGCATATATATATATATATCTTTTTATTTGTCAAAATATAGTAATATACGCAAATATGTATATGTGTTGCAAGTTTGGTTTTCAACACCATTCGGGACATTGTCGAGTCAAACCAGTCTCTTCCCAGGGATATGACGATGATGATGACGATGATGATGATGATGATGATGATGACGATGATGATGATGATGATGACATGATAATAACAGCGACGATGACATGTCGATAGTGTTGGTATACATACTGCAAAATACACAAATACAGATCAGAACATCATAGACAACGATTGCACTTGTATATGCAAACATCATAGTGTACACATTTGCAAAATTATTTTTCTGACCCCATGTGTTTCGATTGGGTGCATCCGAGAATCAACAATATTGGAGCTCCCCAAAACAAAAGAGCAGTCGCTTTCCGCGCTGACAGGCGGTTCACCATGCTTCAGCGGTGATGCAGCTGAGGACTATGCGGAAGGGGGTCTGACCAAAACGTGTGACACTTGAGATAAAATGAACGATTGATATGTAAATGCACAGCTCACATACATGAAAATGTACTGCTAGTGTATGCATTCATTTGAGCGTGCACGACAATACAAACTCGAAGATCATAGATCCAGCGTTCACATATTTTCCATATCTTGTGTGGACGTGGCAGCTACGATGACGATGTGTGAAAACACACATGTAGCAAACTCACCAGGCATCGGTTTGGTCACCCCTCAAGAAAAAAGAGAAACACACAATTTGGTTTGTAATTCATATCATTGAAATAAAAACCACATGATATAATTTAGTTATATCAAGTTGAACACGACCAAATGCTGATGCCAATCCCCATGTTTGGGTATTTAAACCCAACCAGCCAATTGTTTGGCCACTAAATAGCTATTCGCCCAGCCCCTCTTGCGGGTGCTCACAGTAGCTCCGCCCTTCTTGTTGGTGTTGATGGAATCATCAGCGCCAGGGTTGATCACCTTCGACACATAAAGCTGATCCAATGTCCACCTAGGTATCAAAGGCATCAAAGCACGTGGGAGTGAGGTGTGACATTAATAATGATTCTGAAGGTTACTATTACGAAATGTTTTTTTTTTATTCCCATATAGATTTAATGCATCACATTATAATTAGAGAAAATCAAGTTGTGGTTAGAACATACAAGATGTTCAATATGAACCTAGTGACAGCACACCAATCGATTGTTGATCACCAGCACTGCCATCTCCGGGAGGTGGCACAGTGAAGGATTTCTTCTCGGTGTAGGCGTAGTCAGCAGGGATAGGAATATGGGCTTCCCGAAGCACCTTTTCCTGATGAGGTCCAGACCCTCAAGTTTCACATGTGGGTTTTGCATACAAAACTGTTGCGTAGTAATTTCATTCAAATAACTTTCAGTGAAAACCGCTAGTCAAACAATGTTTAATAACATATATATTATGTTCACAAACTGCAGACTTCATACATACACTATCACATACCATGCCAACCATTTAAACACACAACCACATACATGTACATGCATGCATGCATACTTACATCAAATGCATACCCTACAAACATATATATATATATATACTTATTTGATAGTTGTAAACTCTCAGATTTTGTTTTGGTGAAATGATGCCAACATGACTCGATACTATCTTGTTGTTGATACATCACGTAGGCATTTAGCTAAGGTCAGGTAAATATATATATATATATATATGTATATCGATAGTCTGGTACTTCTGTGAACATGTTGCCATGATAACTGTTCATTCCCATCAAAACAGAAACCACCATAATATTTTTTGACTAGAAGCCTTCTCTGTCCACATGGCTTCCAATGCTTCTGGAGAAAGAGCATTCCTTTTGGTTTTGGCCTTTGGTGCTTCATCGGCTGGGGCGGATGGTTGACCATCACCTGCTGGGGCAGATGGTTGACCATCAACGGTTGCGGCGGATGGTTGACCATCACTTGCTGTGACGGTTGGGTGACCATCATCTGCTGGGGCGGATGGTTGACCATTACTTGCTGGGGCAACCGATGGTTCAGAGTCCACCTCCATACCAGCACTGGCACGGCCACGTCCACGTCCACGGCCCCGCCCTTTCCCACGACCTTGCTTGGCTATCTGCTTAATCACCTTGCCATCATTTTGGGCTCGATTCAGGAGCTGCTGTGCTGTGTTGACTTTCTTGGATCTCTCGATCATGAGCTGTGCCTCGTACGCATCTTTGGCAGTCTCCACCGGTTCGGGCTTTTCATCGTCACCAGCTGGCATCTGCGGTGGAAATATCTCCAAGGGTGTTGATTCCTGCATTGGAAACCATCAGACTGTGCACGGACGTTTGTTTTTTCAACCATATAAAAAAATATATATATATATATAGTTATATATATGGTGGTTTCCCAAACCATATTGATCTTTGAATATTACACTGTATTCGCATTTGCGTTGTTGTTTGAAAGCAGCTGTGCAAAACAAAACAAATTGTACACAATATGTTATGTATATAAATACACGTATAGGTACATGGTTATGATATTGGTGTTTTCTTAAAATGTTCAAGTTTAAGGCTATATCATATGTCTAAACTGTGTATGTATGTCTATGCATGTATATGTACGTGCGTGTATGTCCTTGACAGCTTGACGACGATGACCATCATCTTTCTGGTCAACAACATCCAGGGGAGGCAATGCCAGCTCATTGGCAACGAGATCGCTCAACTCGTCAGCCATAGGAACCGTTTGCATAGTGTCCGGGTTGTCAGCCGGTGGTGGAGCCTAAGGGCTTGCACAGAACTCTCAAGAAAATACAATGTTAATTATTTGTTTGCGAACATACCCCAAAGGAAAATTTAATGTGTAAGAAAAACAAAGTAATATACATGTATATAGATATATGTACATATATGCATATTTATTTATATATGTATATATGTATTGTATCATATCATATGGCACGTAGTATAGCCATGTGCATTTTTTTGACCAAAATAACGATGGCACATACAAGTCACCTTCCTGACATATCGGTGCGTGGGCGGCTTAGAGCTCACTGATGGCGGGGAAGAACTAGCTTTTGAAGATGGTGTGGTCGCATCTCCATCGTCCTTCAGGGCTGAAATGTACAACCATGCATAGTCGTTAAGTTGTCTATTTCCAGATTCAGTTAAACGTTTGTTTTGTTTACAAAACGTTCAAGGCGTGTTGGGCCCTACATGTGTGTGTGTGTATGTCCTCCTGCATGGCGGCATGCAGTGCTGCTTCGATACCAGACTCAGGGATTTCACCTGCTGCAGTGTCAGGGTGCACCACACAGATCCTGTTGGGAAACGTTGAGGGCCTCATTTGAACCTAGAGGTAATAGTAAACAGTCAAACAAGTTCCAACCCTATCAAAAGAAATTGAATTCCCCAACCTGAACTTGCCAACATAGAGCTCACACATTCCTTGAACAGCTTAATCTTCTGGGATCTCGAAGATTTGCTTCTTCGGCACAATTGGAGAGAATGCACAAGAAGAATCCGGATGATTGGCGCTTGCTTCTGAGCCCAATCCTGAAGGGAACTTAATCACCAAAACTTAACAACAGCGACAACAACTATACGAACAACAACAACAACAACGAACGATACCAACCACCACAACAACAATAACAGCAGCAACAACAGCAACCACAACAACAACAACAATAACATTAATACAATTGTTGATTTTGGAATCCACGTCCTTCAAAATGCGACCATAGCCCTTGCATTTCACAAAGATGCCGTAGCGCTTTGCAAGGCAAACCAATACTTCCTGCAGGCTAAGGCCAATCTGAATGCAACGCAATCTTCGAACACAAGTTACGATTTGCATATGTATATATTTGTTTGTAAGTAGTTATTAGCATATTAACCATTACCGGCTATTATTCTTAGGTTTATGTGTGTGACGAGGATTGTAGGCTAGCTTATGGCAAAAGAACACCAAAAAGAACATTACAATATAATAGTTCATGATATAAATACATATATATATATACATATGATATTAATCAAAAATGATATTATTGTATATATCTTAGAATATATTTAAAATACGCTTTATGTGAATGCATTTGTACAAACTTGCACATGTAGAGGCATGTGCAGTCCTGGTGCACTTTCATACTCGGGACCATGCAGTTGCCAGCACTTGCAAAGTACTCCAAAGCAAAGTCCCAGTGCATCTCCACCTTGAAAACAAGACCGCTGTGAACATGTCAGTTGTATAATATATATCTATATATAACTAAACATGTCTATTCAACCCCTATTTTGTAACCAAGTGATATATACATATGTTATTTCTGAAACACCCCCCAGAACTTATTCACACTTATGTGCCCATGTGTTTGCTAGTGGTTTGCAACACCATGGTAATTTCATCGATTTCAGTATGGCATAGTAAGGTGTATGAACTTGTCGTATTTTGTTCATAGAGCCAAGATTCCATCTCGGCTGAAGCAGGTCCCTCCTTTGGGACAACAAGCACAGTGTTCTGGGAGTCACTGCGGATGCGCTCAGCATTCTTCATGAAGTAGCTGTTCAGGAAATCCTGGAGGGAATGCCCAGGTTTCTTCAGGCAAGGGAACATGAAAACAACCACGCACACACACACACACTGAGTTTATGTAAACCTATATTTGTGTTTCTAAAAAAACTTGTGTAGTTAACATGCACGTTAACACGTAAGTCTGCTAAGTGTTTTCAAGCCTCACGGTCCTCCAAAACTAGCTTTTGGAGCTTGGGTGTTCCCATTGCTCAGGTTCAGCCGGCTGCGCTGACAACGCAAAGGGAGCTGGTAAAAAAAGAACGGTTCTGCGGGACGCGATTGAAGCTGGGTAACTCACAGCCCCTTGGAAAAGATCAAACAAGTAGCCATTACAAGCGAAGAATTGTTTCTCGGATGAACATTAACAACCTGACACTGATGATAAAGCCGTAATTGCATGCATTCGCACACGTAATGATTATATATATATATATATCTATTTTGATGGTTGGCTGATGGTGATATAGTTCTGGTCGATCATATCCTTCAGTTAAGCACAACCTGGTTTGCAGAAACCCTAAATACAGTACGTAGCTTTGCAAATCAGGTGATGTGTAGTTGGCCCCAACGACCTTATAGGATGACCCTGATGCTGCCTTCATGGGCCTGAGTCCTGATCGGTTCTGACTTGGTCCAGCTCAAGACGCATGTTGGTTGATAAAATTTGAAGACAAACAGCTACTGCAGTACTAACCATGTTGATTGGTATATTTTGAACATAGATTTTCGTTGCATATACAAATCGATATGCCTTAGTCAAATCCAGCAGTTAGCTGTAACCCAGCAGCAGGCAACCCAACACATCCCGGCTGCAAAGCTGCAGGGAAGGAGGGGGGGCGAACCTCCCCATTTCTTCAATGGTCCATCACTGCTAGAGGGCTGCTCCGTTGGAGCAACATTGGTCCGCTGCGATTCACGGTGGCGAGCTAATGCACGTTTCATCCCGGTGTGTGCCTTAAATTACATATATGTCTTAGGCTTTACTAAGACACCGGGATGATATGAGATGATTCATACACATAATTATGATGATCTTACTGAATTCTTCGTATCCTTGAAACATGCACCATTGCAATTCCGACCCTATTGCCAATTTTAGCATAGGATGTTTGTTGACATATGGTGTGGTTCGGATGCTGTTCTATCAGTCTCATGGGTCTTCACCACAAATGAGCCTCTGCAAGCCTGTTCCGACACACATTCGACACATGGTTCGACAAATGACTCCAAAATCAGCTGTTAACGAACACGTCTATGATATATAGGTACATCTCCGATTTTGAGCTATTGATGGTCACCGATCGGCAGGGTTTAAAGTTTGGAGATCGTTTCAACAGGAGCCTGGATGGGGTGAGATTGCCAGGACATTTGCGAATTTTGAAGTTTGGTCAGGATTTTAACCAGCTTTTGGATCGAGTTTCTTTGCCGAGGAACCTTGAAACTTTGATTTTTGGCGATCGATTTAACCAAAGCCTGGATGGGGTGAGCTTGCCTGGAAATCTTCACACACTGGTATTTGGTCGTGATTTTGACCGGCCTTTGGATCGTGTGGCTTTGCCTAGCAGTTTGCAAGTGTTGACCTTCGGCTATTGGTTTTCCGAGAGTCTAGATCGGGTGGCTTTTCCAAGCGGCTTGCACACTTTGGAGTTTGGCTGTCAATATAATCAGAGCCTGGATCAGGTGACGTTGCCCAGCAATCTACAGTTCCTGTCTTTTGGTGCTGTCTTCAAGAAGAACCTTGATCGGGTGACATTCCCACACAACCTGCAATCTTTAAAGTTTGGAGATCGTTTCAACAGGAGCCTGGATGGGGTGAGATTGCCAGGACATTTGCGAATTTTGAAGTTTGGTCAGGATTTTAACCAGCTTTTGGATCGAGTTTCTTTGCCGAGGAACCTTGAAACTTTGATTTTTGGCGATCGATTTAACCAAAGCCTGGACGGGGTGAGCTTGCCTGGAAATCTTCACACACTGATATTTGGTCGTGATTTCAACCAGCCTTTGGATCGTGTGGCCTTTCCCAACAACTTGCAAACCTTGACTCTTGGCGATCGTTTCAACCAGAGTCTAGAAGGAGTGAGCCTGCCGGGACACCTGCAAAATTTAAATTTTGGCCGCGGTTTTAGGCAGCTTCTGGATCAGGTGACTTTGCGAAGCAACCTGCAAACTTTGACCTCTTACCGAGTGGTCAATGAGACATATTTGTTCACATCCGTTAGCAGATGCTGATTTGAAGGACTTGTGGACGAACACCCTAGCAGATTGTTGCCGTGATGCCTGAAGGCCACCACTCGTGGAAAGAATGCAACACATTGCAAGTGAATTGCGCACCGTTGTTGTCATGCACGCTGTGGGTCAAAACCCTTTACCCCTGGTGTCCCATCATGAACCATTGTTTTCCCCATGTGTTTGTTGTTTTTTGTCTCCCATTAGCGTTGGTTAATAGATCCACAACATCCCACAACCATTTCTTTGGAATGTACATCAAGTGAATCAAGTGTATATTCCTCATCCATGGCTGATCAACCATCCACCTCGTGTAAACACCGAATTGCAGCTCCTTGGGCCTTTGATTTACCAATGTGCAACAACCTATAAAGTAATGAAGATTCATATAGATTGTCAGCTATGATATATTATTCTAAATGCAGAAAGCAAATATATGTACATCTATTTGTTTCATATGTCTAAATTCTTGATATATAATTATATATATATATATATTTATATTTAATGTTATATATGTATATAATTATGTACATATAATATTTGACAAACAACAAACCCAAACCACTGAACAACTCATGCAGACCCTGGATCAAACTCACCGGGGGTTCCAGGTCGCCGGCTGCGACCTCCAGAGCAGCGGTGCGCTCCATGGGATGGGCACGGCAGTGGCTCCAGGGATGCTCCTCGGTCAGTGATGTCCCAGAAATGGTGGTTTCTCAAGTCATAGGGGACCCCCCAGCTATCATCCTTTATTAATCATTATTGGTAATAAACCAACCATTTTTGGGTACCCTATGGCTTGAGAAACCACCAAATGGTGGTTTCTCACTATAAATGGAAGATCTTACTCCTCTCTGAGGTTTCTCACTAGAAATGGTGGTTTCCTCACTGAGGTCTCACTGCTGGTAGTCACTGATGTGCCAGGAAGTGGGGACCTGGAAAGTTATGGTTGGTTTCGTACTATAAATGCCTGGTTTCGTGGAAAGAATGCAAAAAGTGGTTTAGAAACTGGATGATTCGGTGGGTCCCCTATGACTTCAGAAACACCCAAATGGTTGATCAGAAAACCTGCCGAACACCTGCAATTCATTAGAATGGATGGTTGTAGCAATTGTTTTTCCTGTAGATTTTCCCGCACCGATTCAATGATAATGATGAATGTGCATTGAATTCTTATATGTAAAAATGACGAAATTCAATGGTTGACGTTGGGCATTGGATGTGAACAGTCACCGGCGCCCTGTTTCACAACAGCCATTATGGTAACATCATGAAACATAAACGGTTGATTGAACGGGTAAATTATTGGCGGTTCATAGTGGTGAAATTGTGAACATAATTATCGCGAAGGAATATATTTGGATTGGTTGATGGGAAAATTTATAACTACCATTTATACGGGTTTCCTGTAGATTTCCCCATCAAATATTTCTGGGAAAGAACTAGCATTCGTTGTGGTTGGAACGCTGTTGGAATTCGAGAACTTCTTAAGCAATTAATCTGTTCAGGTTGGGAATATTGCTGTTGTTCATGTTTTTTGTTATTATGATGCTTTTGGTGGCATGGTGGTGGTTGTTGTTGTTGTTGTTGTTGTTGTTGTTGACGTTGCTTTTCTTGATGTTTTTTGGGTTTCGTTCTTGATGGCCAGCGTATTGGAATTCAAATGTTTGCAGATTTGCGTCAACAAGTGGCTGACTCCAGGAGGTGATGAGAGCTGCAAAAGTGCATGAAGCTGTCAGTTCTATGCTTTGGCTTTGAGATGGAGCATTGACCACAGCATGTGCATATATTGTGTTTGTATGTATTTTGCAGCATACATCAATTTAGACATTGCATTTAACAAATGCTTCTTCAGCCCGTTCATGTGTGTATTTTTGTTGTTGACTGACATGCAAATTTTGACTTATGCTGGCTTCTAGTAGAGGTGTTTGGCGAAGGGGCCAGGATTTCACCACTGAAACATGTGGTTGATTTGGGATGTTTCTTTGCTTGCATCATCTTACCTGGGTACGTCTACAAAATGATCTGCTTTCAAATCCGCCAAACGCAATGTGGATAGGAATCTTTTTGTTTGGTTTGTCCCTGCTTTTGGACAGCCCCAGGCAACCCTTGCTTGCAGTCACCCAATACAAAGTATTTTTTCTGCCGTTTTGTTGTTGGTTGCTATTTGGCGGTACTTGTTTGCTATTTGCCGTTCTTACACAGCCAGAAGATATGCTCTATCGACTATTGATCCTCATCCTGTATCCCCAGAGCACATCCCGACCTTCTCATGGAGAAGCTACTATGTCAACATCAACAAGCAATGAGGTCCTACTCAGCAACCCAACCAACCCTCGAGTCTAGCCATGATTCGTGGATCATCGCGACACGATCAGCCAGGATTTTTCTCCTGGTGCTGGTGGTGATGGATGGGGCATTTTCTTCCTTCCATCGGGGCAAGCCTTGGTATTGGATGACACAGCCTACAGAGAAACGTCCGGGATGCCTGGCCGCTGTGGGCCTGTGGGCGACGAGACCCGGTGTGGGAACAGAACCAACCATCCAAAAATGAGGGATGAACAACCCAACAAAAGTATACAAAAGCACCTATTTGGGCTCATGTTTGTGATATGAACAGCCAGGGGTATGAGGTAATGATCCACAACCATCATGTATATTTTGCATTACGTGCGTAGTATATTTACATCTACTTTATATATACGTTATTAAGACACACTGAGAGACAGTCCAGATTATTGCCAGCCATATTTCTTGTTTCTTAGCTCATTTGAACCTATGTGAACTGGATTCGTCTAATGGGTTTGCACGAGACATTTCTGGTTCCCGACTTGCAAGATGTGGGTTGTTGACCGCCAACATCCATCCTTGACTGCAGGTTGGCTCGAGGGACGCTGTTGGACCTTCAGGATCCGCGGTAAGCCATTGAAAAACTGGATGAATGGTTGGTTTGTTGGTTGGTTTGTTGGTCGATTTGCTGGTGGGTCAATTTGATTTGTTTGTTCGCTGGTTGGTTGGTTGATTTGTTTGTCAAGGAAACAACCCTCCAGAGCCAACGAAAATAACATGGTGCAATGGACAGGGAAAAGCCAGATAGTCAGTTAGTAAATAGGCATGATTGAAAAACAAGAACTGGTAGGATATGAGTTAGCGAGAGTAGTGAACAATCCTAACTTGATGCAAACAAATACTGCAACAGAAATCAAACAACACTGTCAGATGTTGGCCTTTGGGTTAATTGGTATCCTGGGTGTCAGACAATGTTGCAAGTGCACATAAAAGGGATCTTTTCATTTGTTTTGGTGTCAATCTTCAGAGTGTTTATTGACTTCTCGAATCCTATATTGTTTTCTCCAGATTTTCAATCAAGCAAACATATCAAAGAATAGGATCAACATAATAGGATCAATCGTGATCAATCAAACTTCGAATCTTTTCTAATCCTATGTTCATTGAATCAAACTTCAATCAATCAAACTTCTAATCTTTCCTATTGCTTATTGGTTCAAAGTTTGTTGGGTGATTTCGCTCGCGCCTCTCTATGACGAATGTCGTCACAGGAATGACATTTTTATGGATCCAGGATCAAACATAGACATCTCAGCATAGGCAATCTAGTATAGAGTTATATCATCCTTGATTAAACATTGACTATATAATCTGTTGGCCTTATATTCTTGCAATTTTCATGCTCGGGTCGCAACATGACCCTGGCCCTGTCTTTTGAAGAGACATTGGGCGTCAACGCTGCAACTCGTGGGTGATCCATGAGAAGTCCAACATTTTCCACGGAGCTGCGATAGGGATCTCAGCACCAGGACATTGAAGCTCCGATCAAAGACGAGGATGCTGCGACTCTCTTGGAGGAGTCGGTGGATGAAGTGGGCTGAAGCGTAGCTGAGAGGTCAAGGGAATGGTCATCATTCGCCAAAATACACATGGGGGGTACCTCCCCCAAGTTATCAAAGTCATGAGTCATTTGTAGTACCAAACCAACCAGTTTGGGGGTCCCCTATTTTGAGAAACACCAATATATACATATATATATATATATATGTATTTGTTTTTTTCCTATGTCCACAGATAGATGAGTATTTCAGTGGGTGTTTGTAATATGTACTACATGGATATTGTTTTGCAAAGAAAAACCCTGCTAGGGTAGGTTTTTAGATACGCAGATAAAGGCAAAAATGTATGTATGATGTATATGATGTAAAATACACAACGTATTGGATAACTATGAATACTTGGAAATAGTGAAGAACAGAAGGACTGATCGATGGACTGATTGACTGAAGAAGAAAAGCGGGTGTAGAGATGTTGATAGATCTCAAGATATTGAAACAGGGGGAATATCCGGGATAGGTAGATAAAGATGGACAAACAGATAGGAAGCAATGGATGGATAGATCACAGTAAAGTAGATCTACTGAGATTGATGGATGGAATTGTGATGTCAAGCTAGAGTGCGACCAATAAAGCAGTACTAGTCAATAGTAGACATCTCCAGTACAAGCCATAGTGATTGGTACTGACACAAGCAATGGATAGTAATAGTCGTTAGATGTTGCTAGTACTATCCATTAATCAATATATATATATATATACACATATAAGATCCACCATTTCTTGTCTCATTTTCCGATTACGGGAGTTCTTTCTCTGCTCAGGACCACATGCGTCAAATGCTCACGGACAAGGACGACTGAAGTGGTGAACTTCCACCGGTTTGCTGGTGGATTCGAGTGCAGAGTCCCATTTCTTATCAGGCAGTTTTAAGTGAATGTAACATATAGAAAATCAGTAAATGTAGCATATAGACATCACCTTGATCAAAAACAAGGACAGTCAGAGCATGTCAAGATTGGTTGCGGCGCACCTTCGATCCCATTCCCTTTGCAGCATGTAAAATCCTGGTCATACAGCCCTGGTGGCAGGAGAGTTGCGACGTAACGCTTGTGGAGAACTCAGATGCACAGCCAACGACATGGTGAGCTGTGTCATGTGTACCACAGCCATGGGTAGTGAACCCATCCAAACAGCCCGATCAGTGGTCATTGGAACCAGGGTTGTTGACCCCTTAATAAGCCAGTATATGCGCAGCTTGCAGTCACCAGAGCAGTGGAAATCTTACCAACCACCAAGCCATTATTGGCCAGAAATTAGCACCGTTGATGATGAATTAGCCATTCTTAACCATTGATTAGCCACCATTCATGAGCAAGTGGACGATAATTCCCCACCGCTAATAAGGGAGTAGTTATGATGAGCGATTAGTCAACCACTAGTAAAGATGGAGTAGCCATCATTAGCAATCAATTAGCCATTGATTGGCCACTAGTAGGGATGCAGCAATCACTTTTTATATTGATTGGCATTCTACAAACCCTAGATTGTCCATCAACCACTACTGACATTGGGTCACTGATTGGTCAAAAGCAGCAGCCAATCAACCACTATTTGCATCTACGATTAACATTACTGTACATTGATTGGCCACTATGAACCCTAGATCTCCTAGCATTCCCGACCCGAGGTTGCAGGAGAATCTGAAGTGGCAGCACACAAGTGTGTCTTGGCCAGCCGTCAGGAACCCAGTGTGCATCGCTGCGACCAAGATCTGTGGCCTGGGAAGCCGCTACTCCTGGACCAGAAAAGGGGGCTAGGCTGGGAAACGTCATTCATGGATCGCCCCAAGAAAGGTGATGTTGAACACATGTTGATGTGGGGGTTGCCCCTTTGTCCGGTACATCCCTTGGACATATCAAGACCTTTGGGGCGCCAGTGTCGAGAAACTCACCCTGGTTGCTTTGCTTGAACTCTAGACGAAAAAATACAGCTTGTCCAACTGCAAGGTTTTGCGCACATAGTATTACCCCAAAGTCACTGGTTTCCGTAGATTACTTTTTGGATGGTTTTCTGCTGGTTTAACCCGTTTCGGTGGTACCATGTGGTACCATGTGGTACGTACCTCAACTCCATCCAATTTTAAGCTTCAAGAAGTTTAGGGTACCACTTTGTGGATAAGCAAGCAGTATTCTCCTGATATATATTCCAAAAAATCTAAAGTTCACCATCCGTGCAGAACGTATATTCAAATGCTGCCAAGATGTGGGTCGCAGCAGGATGGCCAGCGACTGTTGTTGTGTTGACGTTTGCTTCTCTCATAATTTGAAGTGCTGCATACATATATAATCATATATACATATAGATTACATGTATTTGTGTATATATGCACTATGCATTTTCATGTTTACACGCATATATACGTGTGTAAATTTTTATTTCTATATTAATATATATTTATATATGTATATATAGATAGATTTATACTTATAATATTGGTACATCAATAGAAATAGTGTGTTTTTTTTGATTTGCTTGATCATTGATATGTATATGTATACGCATATTTGTATTTTTATAAATAAATAAATAAATAAATATATATATATATATATGGTACCCCCCCCCCCGCAGGACCCACCTTTTTCACAATATATATATATATATATATGTGGAAGGGACCTTCCTGTATAGAATGACGAGGCTCCTTAATGAAGGCATTATATACAAAAGGTTAAACCAAATCAGCTGAACCGACGCTATCAGCCACTAACTCAACACGCAAAATCTCTCCTGCCCATGCTTTCACCCGCTGCGTAACAATCTTGCAATTCTGCTGCCACTGCGACGCCACAAGACGTGTTAGAAACATTTTAGCGCTGTGCACTACAGGGCGGGAGGTGGACGGGCTTCGGGCTGCCTGCAATTTTTTTCGAAAGGCTACTGTACTAAATAAACCTGCCCGGCAATGCTGCTACTGCGAACACACCAGGTTAGAAGCCCTATGAGCAATGGCTTGTACCAAGAGACAAAAAAGATTGTCTCCGCAAACAACAGCATCTGGGTTGAAAGCTCTATACATAGCCTTCGCGTTGTGTGGAAAGGGTGGGCGGGAAGGCTTCCTGGTATATCACAGCCTGGTGGCACAACAACATACCGGCCTGGCCGCGCTAATTTACGATAGCTTGCTCTGCGCTTGCCGGGCCCTGACTTTTGGGCGGCTTTAAAAGCGCGACGCGCCAGGGACATTTATCGTACCTACTGTCTGTTATTTTGTCGTCGCTGCATGGTCGACGTCGTGTGGTTTGAAGCCGATCGGGTAGCGGTATCGTATTATGAGTGTAATGCACTTTCAACCGTCACACCCAAAATGTGAAATCACAAATCAAGATCTTCTAGCGGCTCCCTGAGCAGGCCTGCCGTCCTCTTGGGAGCAAAGCGGGCGGACAATGGAAGGCCTTAAGCCTTAGTAGCATTGGTACAGAAAGAGACAAATGATCGCGTTGAGGCGCTGCACACCGGTTCCACGCCAAACATGTCTTGTCTTCACAAACCGCAATCAATGAAAGGAGAAACCTTCTGCTTCAGCGCTCCTTGCCGCGCGCTTTTTTTCTCACGTAGCAAGGCGGTTGGTAAGCTTTGTCCTACAGCTCGGAAAGCAGAAAGGAGCAATAACAAGTAGGACCAGAGAAAGCGAACTCGCAAGAAAGTGCAGCCAAGAGTCCTCAAGTAGTCTTTACGCCGCCACGGCGCAGGCTGTGTTTGCGAGGAACAGTCAGCGGAGTCCGTTTGCGCTTTCGCATGGCCGGTTTGGTCTTCGAAGCCGCCTCCCTCACCCGAGCCACTTCTTGCACGCGCTGGGCGTGAAGCGGCAAGCGGGCTTTTTCCTTATCAGACCAGACGAGGGAGCACATCAAACTCATCACCCCACAACCTTGTAACCAATGTTTCATATTGCAGCCAAGCTTCCACCGGGCCACGCGCATCGGCATGTGCCGGGCGGGCAGACGCCCAAGCTTTCCAAGCAGCTTCGGTCCAAAGATCCGTGCCCACCGCACGAGCGACCAAGACATTCTCGGCGGTTTGTCGCGCAGGCGGGTAGCAGGCGGCAATGTGGTGCACCAGCTGCTTGCCCAAAGTGTAAATTTGCAGCTTCAAGGCCAGCGTGCTGCGGTGTATTTCATGGGTGGACCGGGCCCATGAATTAATCTCACTGTGGAGAGCTTCGTTTGAAGTTGTGCCGGAGGGCAGCAGCGCTCGCTGGAGGGGTGACAAGGCATGGCGAACCCTTTGGTTGTTGAAAAGCCACTCCAGCCTTTGAGGAGAGCAAGCGTTCCATAAAACGGTGCGCACAGGTTTGGCCGTGCCTGTGACCTTTCGGTCCACCTCTTTGGCGTGCAAGGCGCAAATAGCCGCAATTGCTTCGATGAAACTTGTGCGGGTGAGCACCGGCACTGCAGGGTCAAGCCTGGATACGAGCGGGGCCCAGTTCATGATCTGGCCCCGCCACTTGGCTTCTTGCCGGCTGAGGGGGCAAGCTTCATGGCCACCAAACATCGGCCCCCAGGACATCCCTCCTCGCTGCCGATCATGTTGCACCACCTTGTTGAGGACCTGCCTCAAGATCTTGGATCCTGGAGTACGCTTGCGCCATTGCGCGTACTCATACACGATGGCCAAGTGCACAGGATCCAAAGCCAAGCCCTGCAAGTGCGGAAAAACTTGCTGGAGCGCTTCCAAAAGCTTGGTGGTGGGCGAGTCGCTCATAATATAGCGCACTTGGCGGTGGCTTGATGCTGGGAGAGACTCACGCAAGCATCGCGCCACTTCCTGCGCATCTTCCCCCTTGATCAGCCGGATTGCGAGGACTGCGCCAGTTTGCCCCCGGACTGTCAAAATCCTCCTGAGGGCTTCGTCATCACCAAAACATGCTTGGTTGCGAGCTGCCGCACTAGCCCTGTACGAGGCCTGGCCTTTGATGCACATGGCCACCTTCAGCGTCGCGTCAATGGAAACGCATGTGTATTCTGACGCAGCTTCGAGCGTCAACACAACACTTGCAAGCATGCTTTGGACAGCGGTGGATGTGAAGATGTCCTCAACGATTGGCCACCAATGCTGCGTATGAGTCGGAAACAAATTGCTCATTTCATTCCCAGACTCTACGCATCGCAAGTGGAGGCGGCCCCAAATGCTTTTGACCTTAGTAGCCGAGAATTTTTCAGATGCGCAAGAAAACAAGCCAAGAAACAGCACACTCCACAATCAGCGCTTGACAGCCAAAAAAACTATGTCTCTTTTCATGTCCAAGAAGCATTGGCATGATGCATCACCAACTCACGATAAAGGATCTCCGCAAAGGACTTGTCGTAGAAAATGTTGCGGACCCTCCGCGCCAGCACAGTCACGCCGAGCGCGCTCTCGTTGCAGTACATGGGCCCAGATGCGGTCAAAAGTAACCGGACGAACCGGTCAACTTCATTCCGCTTGTGCGACAATGGTGGGCGCACTTGAGTCTGCATGTACTGGGCACTGCGCTGCAAATACGCAAACTGCATGCTTCGGCGAGCGCAATCTGCATCATGCAGAGACAAGATGATCTTGAGTTGCTTGGTGCCTGAGCAAACAAATTGGTTCTGGGCTTTGTGGTGGATTCGCAAGTGCGTCAGAAGCTTGCGTCTCTCCTTGAAAGCTCTGAAAGGGCAAAGATGACAAAGGTGCAAGTTTTTGTTGCATTGCCCCTGGCTGTCCTCCACCTGCTCCCGAAACAAATTTCGTTCCTCTTCCAACGATTCAAGAATGGAGTCCGCGACAAAGACTGCGCCCTCGTCGTCAACCAAATATTGGACTTCAGGCAGCGCATCCTCACTGTCCGAGCACTCCAGCCAATCATCAGCACAAGCGCTGGAGCCACCCTGCGAATCCATAAGGGCATGAGCCGCGCCCCGCGGAATAGATCTGCACAGGCCCCGGCAGAGCTGTTCAAGTTTCAATTCGTGCAGGGCAAAGGCATGCTCACTAAGAAGAAATAAAATCAACCAGGAGAAGCGGTGCCAGCAAGCATCCATCAGCGCAGCCCGCGTCTCAGCCCGCCAGCCAAAAAACAGCGGCGCATCATTGTCAACATCTGGCGCCAAAGGATCAGCTCCTGCAACAACCAACTGCTTTACTAAACCGGCCATCTCGTGCAGAGCAGCAATGTGAAGGGGAGTTGCACCTCGAGAGTCTCGAGCATGGACATCCGCTCTGTGCTGTATGAGCAAATGCAAGCTGACCGGTGAATCGGCGAGCACGGCCTCATGGAGAGCTGAGCGCCCCCAATTGTCTTCAGTAGCGTCAGGGTTTGCAAGCGCGTTCAAGAGAAGGTGTACTGAATAGAAAAAACCCGAACTAATGGCAGTGAGAAGCAATGGCTCCGACCGGGCACTGAACGGCACAGTGCACCAGCAATCGGGTTCCTGACCAGCTTCCAAGAACTTGATGACTTCATCGTGGCGCTGCAACATGACTGCGGCGGCCAAACTGGTTGCATGCCTTGTGGTCCGAGGCGTTAGCACCACGTGCGCCAACTGTGGAAATCCAATCCCGCTCCAGGTAGCAGCAAGGGGAACCACGCTGTCGTTTACGACCAAGATAACTGCGAAAGGCAAATGCCGCACCTGAATTGCAATCCTCTGCTTGATTTCCATGACGGTGCAATGCTCTGAAACAAGCAGGGCACAAATTTCGTATCCAGTGCAGGCAACCTGGAAAGACACGAGCGCCGAAGCTTCTGGGGCACTCCCACTTCCGGCCTCCAAGCGCTGAGTATCAGGAAGCGTGTAATCTGAGCTGCCAGCCTCTAAGTCCATGAATATTTCAGCAGTCTCGTCCTTGCCGGCGGCCTTGTCGCTAGCAAATGCAAAATTGGCCACCAGCAAGCGGTCAGTGCAAAGCGAATATGAATCTAGAAGCTGCTGGTAACTCATGCACAACCGCTTGGCGCCTGCAAACACTTCTACCTCATGCGCCTTTTCATCAACAATGACTGCCACGCAATGCGGACAGCACTCCGACTCGAGATGAAGCAAATAGCGTCCATCTTGGCACGGCGGTGGGCCATGAGCAGGGCAAAGCTTGAGTTGAAACATGTCTGCGCATTGTTTGTAGCTGCGGAGCCTTCTGTCTTCAGCATAGGCATTTGCTTCGGAGCCGGCCGAAATAGCATTGCACACGTCCTCTGGGCGGTCACTGAGGAGGTGCCAGCAAGCGAGGCAAATTGAATTGCTAGGCTTCAGCAAAGCATTCGGAACATCTTCCACGTCAATTGTTTGGGACGCAGACATTTGCAGCAGTTGAAGCAATGAAAAATGTTTTTTCTCAACAATCTTCACTCTGAAGCCCGTGTCTTTTTCAATGTGACGCTCGCACTCTTCAAGAAATTGACGCTGATCGCTGGCCCAAGCTTTGAAGTTCGAATTTAAACGCACACCATCAAAGTGCAACGACACATGCTCAGGAGATCCTGCCCGAAGTTTGGAAGCCCATGACTCGACAATCCAATCCTCTGCGGCTGTCCACATGTAGAAGAACACAGTTGCATCTGGGTTGCGTTTTTCCTGTTCCTTGTTGAGGCCGCCGTATTCTTGAGAGAATACTGAACATGCCAGCCAACGCATATAAATAGACAACCGCAACAGGTTCTTACCAGAATCTCGCTTTTTCACCTCCGGTGGGAGAGAACCCCCGTGCAAGACTGAGTTGATCATTTGCTTGCCATCCACATGAGAAACTTGAAGTTCCTTCTCGCATACCCCTTTCCTGTCTTCAACGCAACGGCGCAGCAAGCTGAGCACATCATCTGGCAAAGGAGGCTGCGGCAAGAGCTTGTCATACAACTGAACCAGAATTGTGAGACAGCAGGACTGAATATCGAGATCCACCGTATGCGGAAACAAAAGCTGCTGCATTCTGCGGCTGCAAGTTTGCGCAGCAAAGCCATTTGCATATCTTCGATCTCGGGAAGCGCGGTCTCCTGCATAGCGGTAAGTCACCGACTGCTCAACGCATTGCACCGTCTTCGCGGTGATTCTGCTTTGCGGCGGAGACGGCGCGACAGCTTCATGAAGCCCGAGGTGAGTGAGGGCTTTGCACGTTCTCTGGTGATCCCGAACCTTGCAGGCGAGCTTTTCGAACTTCAGCATCTCTGCTTCAACTTGCTGGCTCGCACGGCCTTTCTTTGGCTTGCTGGCCCGCACCTTTGACTGGAAAAAGGCGAGCAGCGTGTCCATGTTCTGGAGGCCGCAACCCTTGTTGGCCACGGCCTGCGCGGCTTTGAGGCTGACACTCTCTGTAAAGACCTGGTGTTCCTCGGCCTTGCCAATTTTCACTGCGTCAAAGAATTTGGTTTGCGGCGCAAGGACTGGCTGCATCTGCACGCTGGCTCTGCCCCGGGCATGACGGGAACAACCTTTGACCATGAGCCCCCGGTCAGATAAGCCTTGCCATAGATCTTTGCGCGAGTGATTTGGAACTTCGCTGCTTTCAAACTTCATCTGCTGGAATTGGAACAAAGTCATGGAGCTATTGCATCCGTCCAGCATATCACTGACCAGAATGTCTCTCAGACGCAACCACTTGGCTTCTTCTACTTCTTTGTCCTCGTCGGAATCCGGGATGTGGAGGAGAACAGATCCTGCATTCCCTGTATCCTTGCTCCGGTCCCTGACAGGCAGCCCGCAAGCTGTTCGCAATTTGTCTTCCGTAAGGGACTCATCACCTCCAGACACATAATTTTCGATCAGGTCCAAACAATCTTGCTTCCCTGTGACAGCTTCGAAAGCATGCTGAAGCCTCAAGCCAGCAGCTGCTGAAGGCAAGGATGACAGGAATTGTTTGAGGCTTGGATCTGCCTCGAAATGGCCATCCAGCTCATGGTCGGCGTGCAACGTAGCTATGACATGCGGCGGGGGGAAGCGGGCCTTGGCCTGCCACAACAACCCTCTCCGAAAGATGGAATTGAAATTGGCAGCCGTGATTCCAGCAAAGCGAGGCATGCGGTTGATCTCTAACCTCTTCCAGCCAATGAGATGAAACATCTTCGTCGTGAAGCCGTATGGCTTGCGACCTGCGATGCCATCTCCCGACATAGTTTTCTTGAAAAGGTCCAGATGCAACTTTTTGGCGCTTTCGGGCGCTTCCTGCCCCGTGATAACTATACAACGGGCAAACGTTTCCACTTGTTTGCGGAGCTCGTCCTCGTTGTACCAGACATTGGGGTCGAAAAACCCATGGTTGTTGCCAAGCATGGTGTCCAGGTGCAAGGAATATAGGGACTGGCCAACACCCCCAGGAGATTCGCCTATGAAGCACCGGTCAATGTTGAGGCCTCGCTTGGCCAAAGCCAACGCGGCCTGGCAACATAAGAACACATCTTTGTTTGCCCAGAATGTGCGGGCATAAAATTGGCACAGTTTGGCGCAATTGTCCTCAAGCACAGGGTCCAGCAAATTGTGAGGAATATACAAGTAGCAATTGTTTACCGGCGACTTCTTGACATGCCTCAAAATTTGGTGTTCTGCTTCCTCCTGCAGGAACTCTACGCATGTGTCCTTGTAGGCAACGCACGACGACTCCGCTCGAGGTGTTTCGCACCACTCCACCAGCAGGCTGATCAATCTTTCATGCATGAGCTCTGCCCTCATGGAGTGGCACACCCGCCACAAACGTTTGCTGACATTGGCTATCCATGATTCCGACTCAGAACTTGCAACCCCTGGCCCCTCACCTGCCTGCATTTCGCAGTCCTCCTCAGGCTCAAAAGGTTGCTGGCGAGAACTTGCGCAGTGTAGCACTGAATCCCGGCAGGCCACGAAATATTCTTTGTCTGAATTGAAAAGATCCCTGTCAGCTGCTACGGCTCGGATGATATCAGCGTCTCTTCTTGGCCTCAGAGGAGAACCCTTTCAAAATGAAGAAAACAAACTCTTTTTACATTCAATGCTCTTAATGCATTTGAAAAACATATTAACGCAAGTCTGGCTTCGAAAACATAAAATACACGCTGCTTGAAAACCTCACGCCAAACAATTTCACGCAAACGCTACTTAGGGCCAGCGACACAGAAGCCGACAATCTTTTCAAAGACCCCTCGGCAATCGTGCAGAACAAGCTCACTCGCGACAGAAGCGCTTCTGGGGGAGTGCCGCTGTATGGCAGAAATGCCCCATCATCATTGTAGATATAGCAGAAGCCGGAGTGAACACGTATTGTCGAATTTCCTTCGATCATCCAAAGCAAGAATGCTGAATCACCCACGAACATCCTGTCGGACAGCCGCATGTTGCACACAGCAACAATAACTGCCCCGAGTCGAGCCATGTCCTCGCTCCAGGTTGGCTTTTGGCCCCGGACAAATTGCCGAAGCAACCGGCTTCTGTGAAGCGTGGAATGCTCTGAAACGTCAGAATCAGAAGGCAGGTTCGCCAGCTCTTTCTGCGCAATGTCCTGGTAACCTTGGAACATGTCCTGGAAATCTGAAGCTGACGTGAAAGCACCCTTCAAAAGCCGCCTGCGCTTGATCTTCCCAATTGTTTCACCGTCGATGCGCTCTTCAGCCGGCTCCTCCTCCATTTCTTCTTTGCAGCGCTGCGAAGCCGGGGGGTCTTGGGTTTCCCCAGCTTCTGGGGGGCGATTTACAATCATTGGCGTTGCAACTGTTTTCTGCTCGACCTTGATGGGCGTGTTTCCGGCTTGGCTTTCAGCTTCCAGCGCCAAGGCTTCAGCCATAGCAGCATCTTCCGCTGTTTCTTCATGCATAGGCGCTTCCTGGCTGAAAGTTGAACCACCTTGCAAATCCGCCATCTGCCGGGCTCTGGTCTCAAGAATTGGCCTCACATCATCTTGCATGCTTGGTACTTCGTCCACGAATGGATCCTGCTGCGCGTCAGGATGAATGTCGACCACAAGCATGCGACTGACGTTGAAGCCGTAGTACTTTTCGACGATGTACTTGTAAAGATTGAGTTGCAGCCTGTACTTCCAGCCGACAGCATCGGGTATGTGGGATAAGCTGCCCCTCATGTTTTTAAAAGACGTCAAATACTTTAACTTTAAATTTTTCGATCGCTTCCAGTCGATCAGCACAAGGCAGCCTGCTGGATCTGTAGCGCAAAAATCAATGGTCCCAGCCAATTTTTCCTCTGTAGCCCAAATGCTCCACTCTGTTCTGTACGCCATAAGTCGTTCAGATGTTTGCACGAAGCGCAGAAGACAGAACATCTCAGGGCTAAAGCTAGGAACCTGCCCTCCATTCAAAACACATTCGCACTGCAAATGGGCCCAGGTGCCCAAGCGAGAAGCAACTTCTCCATTGCGTGCCCAAAAAGATTTTATCTCGGTACGCGTCATAGTGAGCAAGTACCTGGCACCATTCCAGGCTTCATCCCTCGGGGCCTTCTGCAAGAGTTCACAAACAGATTTTTTGTCGATGGGATGGCATTGCAGCAAAGACAGGAGAGGCCATAGGAAGGTGAACCCCCGTGCAAATTCGGTCGCTTTGCGAAGGTGCTTGAAAGTGAGATACTCTTGCCGAGGCCAAGTCTGTTGCTGCTCCATTCGAGAAATCACAGTATCCGCGTCGAACGGTTCCTGGAAGGCTGCTAAGAATCCAGTGACTGAAAGGTCTAAGGGCATTCCATCCACATAATATGTGTGCGAGGGCTCGTCGAATTTCAGTCGACCATCTCGCTCATGCGAGTTGCGCTGCTTCAAAAACTCGAAAGATGGCGCTGGCGCAGAGCCGAAACTGCCTGTATCTAGAAAATCTAACGGCATGCAGCTCAGGTCGGCTGGAACCCATCCTTCGACTGGCAGCGGCAATCTTATTCCTTGCAATGAGCCGGGCCCGGAGCCAAAGCTTTGCTGAAGGACGATCGGCATTGATTCTTCCCAAAGCTGATGCCAACACCGCCTCCTGAAAGCGTCACGCCTTCGCGCTGACATCATTTCAATCTCCGAAGGTGTCATGCCTCTGGCCACCAAGCTTTCATGATCAAGCTCTCTCAAGCTGTCACAAGCTTTCCTCTTCTTTCCTAAAGCTTTAGCTCTGTTTTGGCAAAGGCGCACCCAGCGCGCAGAATCCAATGAAACCACAGCAGAAGCAACCCTAGCATTGCTAGAATCGGTTTGGGGCATGAAAAAAGATGTCATATCCGAGCTGCCACCTGCGAGGTCCATGTATGGCTTGGCACACTGCAAAGATCTACAAGCAACCCACAGGCTAGGAGAGCACCCGAAACTGTGTAAGGCATTTGCGTGTCGCTGCAGGATCGTTACCTCTTCTAATTTCTGAAAGCATTCGGCCAAGCATAGCGAAGTGACCAAGCCGGAGGTCGCCAATGTGAAGGGGCAAGCTTCAAAAGCATTCTTCAGCAATGGGCTTGCACCATTCGAGATGAGCACATCAGCAAAAACGGCGTCTCCGTACACAGCTGCCAAGTGCAAAGGCGCGTTTCTGGCTCGGGTGCGGTCGGGTAGATTTGGATTTGCGCCACTGCGCAAAAGGAGCGTGGCACACGCCTCTGCATCATGAATCACGGCAGCCTGCAAGGGCCCTGGGCGACCGAAAGGCATAAAATTGACATCTGCCTTGCCTTTAATCAAAGTTCGGACGACAGGAAAATGGTTGTATCGCAGCTGCTGCGCAGAGGGCCGAGTCAATCAGAACGCAGTCGGGATCTTGCCCTCTGTTGAGGACTGCTTCCACCTGCGGGACATTGCCAGCCTCAATCGCGTCAAACAAATCCTCTGTCCAATCTGACACTTTGGGCTTGCACACTAAGTGTACCTGGCTAGGGCGCCCCAGGTCTGCCCAAGTAGAAAAATCGTCAAGGAGACTACCATTGTGCAAAGCGTCAAAGCACCAATATGGAGCAGAGAAGGCAGCCACGGCCTCCTCGCGAACCAAATCTAGAAAGCTGTGATCCTCCTCGGCCTCAAATGGAACATAAAAATGCAGTAGACTGCTCCCCGTCAGAGCTGACGCGATGTCAACACTATGCCAAGCGCCTCCGCAGAGGTCGCTTAGAGGGGCGGATGGCAAAGCAACTTCATGGGCAACATCATTCTCTGCGGTGTCTGCGTCACTGGAAGCCAGGCTGGACCAACGACGACGCATTGTCCAGAGGTTGGTTTCCCACGCGCGTTTTGGGATGCTGCTATCACATGGGTTGAGGACCTGGTGCACCGATGCTGGGTCTTTCAGAATGCTGGCAGCATGCGTTCGCATACACCCAATGTAGACCTGGAGTCTTTTGTCCACCCTGGCCAAAGAATCGCCGCCTACTGCGGGCAGCTGGTGCGAGAGGAAAGAAGAGATGTTGCACAATATGGCTCTGGCTTTGCACATGGCACTTCGCCAGTCGCACTCTGTGTCTTCAACAGAGAACGGGCTAGGCAATAAGCTCCACAGGTTTGGGCAAACGCAGAGCAAGTTCCTGTAATCGCAGCAAACGCATTCAAACAGAGAAACCCGCGGCTGCACGACAACTGCCGTCATGAGTTGCACCGGCTTTCCTAAAGGCCTGCTGAGCCGTTGGGAAATAGTCAGTGGCTGTGGTAGTGGCAAAGACAACGCAAAGACTAGTTGAAGACGCTCGGCAGCTTCCTTTGGCCCAGCAGATTTGCGAAGGGAAGGACATGACCAGACATATTCCCGAATCGACGGGTGCTGCGCGAGCACATCGGCAAAGAGCGTAGACAAACCACGTTTGAATGCTGCGCTATCTTTTTTTTGGATTGAAGCGATGAGAAAAGTGATGGGCAGCAATTGCTGCAGAAATGCTCTCACGTCGAGGCTGTGGTCGCGCAGGCTGGGCAAGAGCAATTTCAGGTAAGGGTGGACGCTCAGTGTTGGCACCAAGGGCCGCACAAAAAAAAGAAAGAAGGCTTGCTTCATTTCTGTTTGAATCGGCGCAGGCGAAGAACTGCCCGAGCCTCCAACCAGATCAGCTTCAGCAGGCGCTGGCTGGCGGCAAAGCGAACAGATCTGAAAGATTCCGTCCACCAAGGATTCGTCAACAACATATGCCCCAGAGTTGGGATGGAACTCCACCGGCTCTGCGGCACAGCTCGACACCCAACACTTCTGCCATGCGTGCGACTTGTGCGTGAAGTTGATCTCCGCATCGCCATCTAGAATCCGGAAGGCTACGAAATGCTTATTGTAACAGAGAATGTATTGCCCATCATTCTGCCTGTCAATCTGCACGACGCGGGCAACTGACCTCCTAAGTTTGGGAAACGTCAAAACAGAACTGCGCGGCAAAACAAATGTTCCGAAAACATTGCCGGCCAAATGTCACGAAATGATTTTTAAAAAACTACATGAAAATTTCCAAGATAGAAGCGCCGGGGTTCTGCCATGGGCGCAAGAATTCGTTCCCATCAGCAATAGCCCAGAAAGGTCCATTAGCAGTGTAAGGGGTCTTGTAACGATGTGCCCGCAGAGCATCAAGCAGACAAACTTCCTTGAATTTTTGTTTCCCATCCTCTTTAGGCGCTCTTTCCACGCGACGACGCCGAAAACTTTGAGGCTGTCCTCGCAAAAGGACAATGTACCCGGTGAACAATACATTTCTTTTTTGTCATAGTTACCAAGTGCGTCTTCAAAACCAGGGCTTCAAAGATTGGAGGCCAAAGTATCTTTGAACAAGAAGCTGCAAATCAATTCCTTTAACCGGCAACCACTAATCTTGCCAAGGGGCGAACTTCCACATCGAGAGGCTGCGATTTGAGCTCCTCTGCGACAATGCGCTTGTAGTCTTCGAATACAGCTTCGTCTTCGCGCTCTCTGCGGGCACGAAGACGGTCAAACCACTTGCGGGCGTTGGCATTGACATTGCGCCGGTACCGGTTCTCCCGCGGTCGCTTCTTTTGTCTCCGCGACAAGGGCTTGCAGAACCTTCAGGGCACCAACAATCCAGGTTTAAAGCGCGCAGCGCCTAGATTAGAACGAGGCGGTTTCTGAGAAGCAGGCCCATTCAACATCCTTAGACAAACGCAACATCGGAAAATTTTGAGAACTGGCAGCAAAGCAATCAGCACAACCATACGGGCCACAGATGCCATAGCAGTATAAGCCTCTCGCTGGGATAAAGCAAGCAGCTCCGTCTCAACACATTTTTCACACCTTGGTATGGGCAAGAAATTGCCAAACAAGTCAGGCTGATTGGCAAATTGAGCTCGGAACGGCCAACTCTCGCTCTCAGCATTCACACTGCTTGCATCGCACCTGATCTGAGCGACTTAGTATTGCAACCTCGATAAGACGACCGGACCACATGAACTAAGCTTGGCGCCCGCCAAAGTCAGCGTCGAACCTAGCGTTTTTAGCTCGCAGAGGGAAAACGTGAGCAGGATAGTTTGGTCCATTCGACGCCCTGGAAATGAGGCACCAACGGGTCAGTCGCAAGACTCGCTGCAGCATCCGCCATGCAAGTGCCGGACAGCATCCTGTACAACGCGACAGCTCTGATTCTAGAAAGCGGCCTTGGCAAAGGCAAGCCGCAGCAGCGAACTCAGAGGAGCGAACGACATCATGGTAGTGTCTCCAGCAGTAGTATCCAAGTCGAACCTGGGCCAGAAGATGAAACACTACAGGACCGTACCTTCATTTCAGAAGCGCTTGTGTATCGTAGCATCGCTGCGAAGACTTGCGCCATTATTATAGATCTCACAATTCAAAACCTAAGAGTCCAGCTCCGACGCGGAGCCCAAAGACGACAATTCATCTTCTGTGGCATCAGCCCAAGACATGATCCTGTCAATGAGGGTCTGACAAACATGAAACTGCAGCGACAATCATTATTTGCGCGCCAGGCCTGGCGAAACGATAGTCGGCCAAGTCGAAGAAGAGAGACATGGTAATTTCGATGGCCTGCGCCGAACCCTGTGAAAGACACACGCGCGTCATCTGAGCTGCAGATTTTTTCACTTGCGCTTAATTGCGGCTTCCCGAAAGCAATCGGCAAGAGCCTGGTGAACAAAAAGCGGTCGGTAGACGCCAACAGCCGAAGAACTGCGTCAGAAGCTTCGAACTGAACAAAGTGATTTGTCGCCTTGTGCAAATCATGAAACTAAAGCTGCGTTTCCTCCCTCACCCGTTTGGCAAGTCCTAGAGATCTCAGCTAGCCGAGGCCAACGCCGCGTCAAGTCACACTGATGAAACAACTTTCGCCTAGCCTTGGGTCGCAGGGAAAAGCCGCTGCACAAATTCTGCACTCTCCCCTCTTCCTCATCTCACTGCAACAGATTGTCTACGAAATTTTGACCGTAGGCTTAAATTTGATAAGGCATGAGCCTGGCAGCGTCAAGTAGCTTTGGCAAAAGCGTCCTGGGTGGAACGCGCGTCACGCCTCACGCCAAACGCAAAACCAAAGTAAGTTCCAGCAGAGACTGAATCCGTGGCATGGTGAGCCATGCGCACGCCAAAAAAACCAAGCCCCGAATGACCCCTTACGCAGGCCGGCTTGCGGTTTTCATATTATGGGCCAGGCAAGCAGAAACATCGATCCGTAGAAGAACAACAGCCTCAAGCGTGTTTTTTCTGGGAAGCTTTTTCGGCAGAAAATATTTCCATGGCTCAATACATGCCCCGCGCCCTTTTTGCATTTTCCCAAGAGTTAACCAATCTAGTTCGCACCAAGCACTATACTGCCGGTTGGCCTTGGAACGTCGGTATTGACACGTGCACAATTCCACGTCAGCGAAATGTTGGCATAAGTTCTGGATCGCCAGACAACCTCAAACCTCAGGATTTTAACGCCCTCCACAAGAAGCGAAACCCTCCTGGTCACCCCGGATCCCTGTGTAGGACCGTCCAACTTTGCTGCAAGAACGGATGAATGAGGAATCCCTCAACACTCGGTCCCTGAAAGAAATTTTAACACCCTCCACAAGAGGCGAAACCCTCCTGGTCACCCCAGATCCACGTGTAGGACCGTCCAACTTTCCTGCAAGAACGGATGAATGAGGAATCCCTCAACACTCAGTCCCTGAAAGAACTTGCGCTTGCAGGCTCCCTAGGGTGGGGCGGGCGACGGGAAGGAAAAACCAACCCACAAGCTTGAATCAAAATGGTGCATTCATTATAAAGCTAAAAGATGATTCATGCACACCCAAAGCCTGCCAAGTTCAATGCATAAATATGTTTTTGTATACATACAGTTACAAACAGAAACCGGTCCCTTCCATTGAGTTATCTACAATCTATGTGATTATCAATGGCAAACTATGTCACAAAAGTGATACACACCCACGCACACGTTGCACATGCTTGTCCATTGCACGGGCGCATGACTGCTGATTTTCCCCTGGCCACACAGGCGTACGCCCATGCCACACACGTTC
>VSDK01025719.1:26788-48276 GCA_009767595.1 Symbiodinium kawagutii | reverse complement strand
AACTTTCAGCAGGTGTCATTCACTGACCCCCAGAAAATTGGAGCAATTTCTGCAGCTACCAAACAATGCGCTTCGAAGATCTGGTAGCTGGAGCAAAATTTAATGGAAAATGGAGAAAATCCAAAAATCTGTTACGCCGCCCACTCACATTGATCCCAGGCGACCACCGCTGACTGAGCAGGCATCGTGGCAGCGAAGCGGATGAAGAGATGGCAACCGGAGATGAAGTGACTGACCACGTTTCCTGCCAAGGGGGTTCGCAGGACGCGCAGCACACTGTTTCCGTGAAACCCAATCCCGGAAAGCCAGGGCTCGCGCACTCTTCGACAAAATCTGATATTGCATTTTTCTGGTGTTCAAATCATTCAAATCAATATTACAATCTCACTACACATTTAATCAACCAGGAAATCATGCTGTTTTTGGGTTCATCATTTCTTTGATCGTCCATACACATATCCTCTGCTGCACATCCGGAATCATGTCCAGAGAATATTGAATAAGCTAAAAACAAGGCTAGAATCGGCTAGCAAAAAAAAAACTCCAGATTCACCCCCCGCACACTCGTCGCCAAGACGCCATAATAATTCGCCCTTTCAAGCAGAGCAGGCACATCGCTCGGATCCTGCACAAACCCACATCCAATTCAGGATCACTCTCTGCAAGCGCTGAAGCTGGCATCGAGCAGCCATCAATAAAGCTCAATAGACCCCACGCACGGCAACAAAACCAACACTAACAACGCAGCATTCAAGCCACGGCTCCTCGAAGGAAACTTGGACGCGGCAACGCCTTTCGATCTTCGTGGCGTTCGAATCAGTCGCCGATGCAACCGAGGCTGTCTGGCCGAGATTCGCAGTAGTCAAGGCTTGCCACAGGCTGGCGAAATGGTCTTTAAAAAAAATGTGTTGCGGGAGAAGGGGCGTCATTCATGAGTCATTTTAATGACGTCATTATAATGAATTAATTGCCGTCAATCATTGATGATTATGACTGATACTCAATGAATTACCAGTCTATGACTTATAAAGACGACGTCAGCTTTTGTCTTTTGATCGCCAGCCTACTATGGGCGCGAGGTGGTCGCCAACCATGGTCCCCAATCTACTATGGCTACGAAGCGGTTCCCAACCATTATCATTGTCACCAACCTATTATGATTACAAAAAGGGTTACCAACCATTTTCACCAACATACTATGGTTACTAATTGGTTACCAAACATGGTCATCAATTTACTATGGTTACTCAGCGGTTACTAACCATGGTCACCAACCTAATATGGTTACGAAGCGGTTACCAACCGTTGTCACCCTAATATGATTACTAAGGGGTTACCAGCCATGGTCGCCCACATACTATGGTTATTAAATTGTTACCAACCATGGTCACCAACCTACTATGGTTACTATAGCGGTTACCAACGATGGCCACCACCCTACTATGGTTACAAGATGGTTACCAGCCATGGTCGCCTTACTATGGTTACCAAGCGGTTACCAACCCATTGTCACCAACCTACTATGGTGGCTCGGCGGTTACAGTTCCCACATGGCATTGCTCCAACGCTTGTGTCTGAAGACTGCCTTGACTCAACGAGCATAAAGCCATGCCTGTGGAAAACGGCTACATTCATGAAGGCTGGACCCGGGCCAATTCCACTATTGAGAAAACGTCGGCGGTGTATTCGACACTCTGTCCCTTACATGAAGTTGCCAACGAGTTGCTCCACGTTGACGCCAGCTCCAGGCATCGCCCCAATCCATGTAGTCACCGCGACCATCTCGGCCACGCCTTGAAAATGTTGAACCATCACAGGCTGAACCCAAAAAGACATGTAAAACCCACCCGTTCTATCAGGAAAGAAGGCCGAGTACTGCATGCACTTTTATTTTATGTAGAACGCTCGGTGGCATTCTCACATCAACCCCGGAATTAAAAACATAACATACCGTTTAAGAACGTGTCAACTAGTCACCGTGTCTGAAGATCAATGCATACTATATTTTTATATATATACATATATGTATATGTTTTTATAAATATAAAAAATATATATATATATATATATAAATATATATTGATATTTGGCCACATAAATGTTTTTTAGATTTACTTTTGTATTCATTTGTTTATTTATTCTTTTATTTGTTTATTTATTTCTTGGTTTATGTTGGTTATCTAAGCCGATAACTTCCTAAGTCATTCTATAATAAAACTTGACTAGGCCACGATCCGCGACCCTGTTGTATAATGTAAATACAGGATACCGATTCTACTCACATTTTTGAGGACATGGTGCCAAAAGGCGGAATTCCCAAACGGTCGTATCATTCACCACAACCACTTTGCCGTTCTGTAGTGGGTACTTGACTTGGATGCCCTGAACGGAACACAAAATGACAGCAACAGGCGAGAGCTAGGGCTGCATGCATCCTAGCTGCCAGAAACAGCGTCAAAACAAAAGCTCTGTTCAAGGCAAGGTTCTTTCGGCCACGCCATTCACTCGAATCCCAGGAAGGCCCGGGGACGTCACCCTTAGCGCGGGCAGACACTGCAATGCCAACACATGCCAAATGAGCGGCGCATCTGCTGACTGAAGATACCAAACTTTGTGTCACAGGATTGTCACATGTCCCTGCTATCACAGCTATGATTTAGCACAGGCGCAAGTGAAATGGGCTCATCCGCCACCGTGAACTTGCTCCTGTGGATCCACATTTCCATTGGAGGAGACAGCATGCCTCAAATTCACCGGCACGAGGCCAATCACGATTTCGCAGATCGGCGGCACAAGACACAAGTTTTTCAAGAGTCAAGTGTATCAATCAGAAATACATGACCCCGGGGGTATCTAGAATCCAACGGCCGAATGCAAACCCTACATGGTGATGGTCATGACAACGTGGGCAAACTTGACAATCTATGACCGATGGTAATGGCACTGGCGCTCAAATTCGGACGGGCTGCTCTTAGCCAACTGGAAAGTCCCATCGATCCTCATGCTCACGCAGTACAAGAACCTTTCTTCACCTTGGCTGTCCATGTAGCGAACCTTCTTGCCGAGCAGCGCGGCCAACTCCATGATCTTCTTCACATCGGCCATGGTGAACAAGTGGCGAGGTCGCAACACAAGCTGAAAAAGCTGCAGTTGGTCGGCTCGGCTTCGTCAACCCAGCAAGCAGCACGAGCAATCACAGCACCTATCTAAAGATATTCACTTGCAAATCTACGCTATGTATGCCAAAGGGACCTCTTTGAAAGTTTTAAGTTTCAAATGCGAACATGCTTACATGGAACCAGCATATTTACAAAGTACCAAGTAAATTTGTTTAAAAAAGAAAAAACAACAGCGACAAGCAGCAAACACAGAAATGCTGAAGAGAAATTACTGGGACATAGGGTGCAGAGAATTGCGAAAACGACGGCGCAAAGATCGACAAACCGAAGGGCAAAAAGACCACACAGCACAAAGCAGCGACGGCTAAGAAGAGAAAGCGTATAGGGGCTCGAAGATGAGTGAGCAGTTGTTCGGAAAAAATGTGTGAAGCATAATTCAACAAAAGAAAATGCAGCAGTCGACTGCGCAAGCTCGACGGCTAAGAGAGCCAGACGCGAAAAAAAATAAACAAAGTACGAGGCCATCACAAAAAACAAATGCAAACGATGAAGACCAACAGGCTTCACAGAACTCAGGCGGAAAACGCGCAGAAAAGCAGTGCGGAACAGCGCAAAAGTAACCAAAGGCGCAAGAACCTAGCGTCAAAGTAAATAGGGGCCAAGGGTCTAGCAAATGAGGCGCAAGGGCGTAGAGAATGAGGCGCAAGGGCCTAGCAAATAAGGCGCAAGGGCCTAGAGAATAAGGCGCAAGGGCCTAGAGCATGAGGCGCAAGGGCCTAGCAAATAAGGCGCAAGGGCCTAGAGCATGAGGCGCAAGGGCCTAGCAAATAAGGCGCAAGGGCCTAGAGCATGAGGCGCAAGGGCCTAGCAAATAAGGCGCAAGGGCCTAGAGAATAAGGCGCAAGGGCCTAGAGCATGAGGCGCAAGGGCCTAGAGAATGAAGGGCAAGGGGCTAGCTAACAGTTTGTATTTTCTATATTTGTATTTGCTGCAAACTTCTAAAGATACATAAAGAAAATCAAGCTCCATTTTCCTATGTTCTGGATTTGTCTTTTTTCAAAACCGCAGAGAATTAAGAAAACAAAAACAATCTGTATTTTCTTTACTTCCTTCAGTTGCTGGAACCTTCTAAAAGTGGATCAAGAAGAAAAAAGCTTTTATTTTCTTTAATGTCTTTTTTAAAGGCCCCAGAGAATAACGAAAATAAAGAAAATAAAGCCTTTATTTTCTTTATTTTCTTTATTTTCTTTTTTCTCTTTTTTGAAGGCTCCAGAGAATAAAGAAAATAAAGAAAACAAAGCCTTTATTTTCTTTATTTTCTTTATTTTCTTTTTTAAAGGCTCCAGAGAATAAAGAAAATAAAGAAAATAAACGCTTTATTTTCTTTATTTTCTTTTTTCTCTTTTTTGAAGGCTCCAGAGAATAAAGAAAATAAAGAAAATAAACGCTTTATTTTCTTTATTTTCTTTATTTTCTTTTTTAAAGGCCCCAGAGAATTAAAAAAATAAAGAAAATAAAGGCTTTATTTTCTTTATTTTCTTTTTTAAAGGCTCCAGAGAATAAAGAAAATAAAGAAAATAAAGCCTTTTTTTCTTTATTTTCTTTATTTTCTTTATTTTCTTTTTTAAAGGCCCCAGAGAATAAAGAAAATAAAGAAAATAAAGCCTCTATTTTCTTTATTTTCTTTTTCAAAGGCCCCCATAGAATAAAGAAAATAAAGAAAATAAACCCTTTATTTTCTTTATTTTCTTTATTTTCTTTATTTACTTTTGGAGGGTTCCAGCCAAAGAAAGAAATAAAGAAAATAAAGCTTTTATTTTCTTTATTTTCTTTATTTTCTTTTTTAAAGGCCCTCGAGAATAAAGAAAATAAAGAAAATAAAGGCTTTATTTTCTTTATTTTCTTTATTTCTTTCTTTGGCTGGAACCCTCCAAAAGTAAATAAAGAAGATAAAGAAAATAAAGAAAATAAACCCTTTATTTTCTTTATTTTCTTTATCTTCTTTATTTACTTTTGGAGGGTTCCAGCCAAAGAAAGAAATAAAGAAAATAAAGAAAATAAAGAAAATAAAGAAAATAAAGCCTCTATTTCCTTTATTTTCTTTATTTTTCTTTTTTAAAGACCCCAGAGAATAAAGAAAATAAAGAAAATAAAGGCTTTATTTTCTTTATTTTCTTTTTGAAAGGCTCCAGAGAATAAAGAAAATAAAGAAAATAAAGCCTTTATTTTCTTTATTTTCTTTTTGAAAGGCTCCAGAGAATAAAGAAAATAAAGAAAATAAAGCCTTTATTTTCTTTATTTTCTTTTTGAAAGGCTCCAGAGAATAAAGAAAATAAAGAAAATAAAGCCTTTATTTTCTTTATTTTCTTTTTGAAAGGCTCCAGAGAATAAAGAAAATAAAGAAAATAAAGCCTTTATTTTCTTTATTTTCTTTTTGAAAGGCTCCAGAGAATAAAGAAAATAGAGAAAATAAAACCTTTATTTTCTTTACTTCCTTTACTTGCTGGGACGCTCCAAAAGTAAATAAAGAAAATAAAGAAAATAAAGAAAATAAAGCCTTTATTTTCTTTATTTTCTTTATTTTCTTTTTTAAAGGCCCCAGAGAATAAAGAAAATAAAGAAAATAAAGCCTTTATTTTCTTTATTTTCTTTATTTTCTTTTTTAAAGGCTCCAGAGAATAAAGAAAATAAATGTGAATGAAACTTTTGAAGGCAACTGAAAATATCAATCAAAATCTAAATTTGAATATAAATTCGATTGCCGTCATATAGTACAAAGAGGTCCCTCCAACATATATATATATATATGTTTATGTACAAATTTTGTTATTTTGCAAAAAATGCTTATGTGTGTCTTAATGTTCTGTCATTATACTCTCACACACACATATGCATGTGTTTCTTCCTCAAGCTCTGCCCACCCATACCACTGAGCATAGTTACTTCCAGACTACCTTTTGTGGCACGACGCGTGCACCCTAAGGGCTGTGCACATCACTTTTCACACATTGCAGTATATATATATATATATACACATATCTTGCATTCATATATTCTGGCTACCACTGCTCCAAACTTTCCAAATCCTGGCATGTTTGTTTTCTTAACACTCTAGTTATGAACCAACGGATAAGCATGTACAAGTTGGGTTTTCCACCACAGCAACAATTTCATTTGCATGGACATGTTTCCAATTGTGCATCGCACACAGCAATGATCACACATGTGCGGGGTTCATGCATTTGTATGATTAGATCACATGATTATCCAGTGAACATCATTTTTTGTCAACCGTTATTCACCATGGCTAAGAGCCATTCTTATGATATACTGCTTGTTGCATTCCGGAGATTTGCCACGATGATTTGCAAAACCATCTGCTGGGATTCACATTCAGCCTGTCATCTCGAGGTTCGTCCTACTTCCGAGCCCTTTTTTCTTCGGAATTCAGGGAGTTGGAGACTGAGAGGTGTAGAGAGAGGGGTTGTGTAGTTCGCAAAATAGCGTGTGAACTATTGGTGAATTGATAATTAATTAGTGATAAATGATGGTTCGTTGGTGGTTGACTATGGTTGCTTAGTGGCTGATGATGATTATCAATACTGAATAGGTGGTTGATGATGGAGGTCGGGCAGCAATGGTTCATGCGCGGTTCGAAAACCCTTTGGTTGATCATCTGGTAGTTAGGTTTCGAGAGCCATTCCTCAACAGAAACTTTGCGGGCAAATACAAGAGGCCTTCTCCTTCCAGTCAGTCCTATCTATGATTGCACCATTGTTCATCACTGTCGCTGGTACAGTAATTTGTCTATTGTTCAAGAGTTTTTGAATAGTCATGGGAAACTGTGGTTCATAAATTAATCTTTATCAATCAGGTATGAAAAGTCCTTTCGTTATGATAAAGACCTGTCACTTATTTGAGAACTGGAAGAACAGGGGATGGCATACAATATACTGTTTATCCATCAAAGAGCAATTTCAATGCCAAGAGCGTCCAAGAACCAACAATTGTTTGTGTTTTACATGGCTGTTGTTGTAGCCTGTGCCCAGCTGTTTACATCCCCTGAATGACCAACCTAGTCTAACTGTTGGGATGTTCATCAATCAATTTGGGATGATTAGTGTTGACCTGTAGCCATTTGGGAATCACTACTGAGGCAGGCACTTGATATGGCTGGTTGAATCCTCCATGACTTGTTGGACATAGTTGCTTCATATACGGCAGGAACAATTACTGTATTTTCAATCGCAACAGGTGATAACTCACATGTGTCCTGGCACAATAGGCCTTGTTAAACAACAAATAGCAGGTTGGTGGTTTCCAACATCTTTGATTTTCCCGAGTAATCATTAGCAAATGGTTGGTTGATGTTGGTTGACCCATATTTTTCATCGGGGTGGGTCAACCACCAAGCAGAGTACATCGTCTATGATATTTTGCGACCAGGTTCCCAGGCCATGATGCCAATCTACACAGCTGATCTGCGGCATACATCACGCAAGGCACCTGCTTCGGTTACATGTAAACTAAACGCATATTGGTATCGTTTTATTTGCAAATTATATGTGTCAACCAAATGAGACCTGCAGCAACGATGTGTACATAGCCAGAGGGAACCAAGGCCACCGTTTTGAGTTGTAATTTTGCTGAATCAAGGCCACAGGGACCAGACTTGTTGCGTGCATAGAAAGGCTTTATACATCAATTTCCATCAATTTGAGCTTTGGTAATATTGTCAAAGCCACCACCCAGGAACATATGTGGACACACATTATATAACTATATCTGAGTAAGCAAGTAGCAATAAACATAAATCATAAATATTTGATATACCAAAATATTTGATATACCCATAATGAGCAACACCCATTTGGTATGAGGTGTATGTTTGTATTCATACCTATCTTGGTATTCCAAAGTCTGGAAATCCCTCGATCTATGCATCGTTCAACGACTCTGTGAGGCGAAGTGAGGGCAGAGTTCTCTTAGAGGAGAGCCTTGCGCGTTGAGGATAGAGACCAGGATTGGTGTTGAACATCCAGTAATCATATGAACGGTAGTTTATCATTGGTTGGTGATAGTAAGTAACAGAATGATAATTGCTGTTAACAGAATTATTATTGGTAAAAACTGGTAAAAAACTAACAGTCATAGTTGATAATCATATTTGTTTGTAGAATGGTAACTTGTGAGAATATGGTTGGTGATAAGGTAATTCATGATAGTTGATGACTGGTGATAGTTGCTGATTGGTTGGCATGATCATCTTGTATACCCAGTTGTTGAATATCCGGTTGGGTGTTTCTCAAAATAAGGCCGCCCCCAAACCATCAATTAATATGTTTTTCAAAATAAGCCAACCATTTTTGGGTACCCCTATATTGAAAAAAACACCCGTTGCTGATTTGTTTGTGTTACTTGATGATGGTATTGACGTTGGAACGCGTCGCACTTGTCGCGACGTTGTGCAGCTTTCCACCGGTGCCACGCCTGGTTCACCGGTGCAGATCATTGGTGCAGCCTCGGACACAGCCGCTGTCATGAGCGCAGCTGAGCTTCACTGAGCATGTGATATACACAACCTGGGGTAGATATAGTGTACTTCTCGAGGATTGGGCATGGTCCCACTTGGTGTATATATACATATATATTTAATTATATATATATATATATTTACAGTTTACAAATATATATATATATGTATATATATAATGAATATGTATATGTATATGTATACTCCGGGACAACGATATCTTTTTTGGTGTAAGAAGTGCGTCATTTGTCATAGTTATAAACCATGAGTAACATCTAATAGTCACCGTACTTTATACTTAGTTGATTATAAACATACTATGGTTCAGCTATTAGATGCGACCCTGTGATGGCAATACCATGATGGCTATGATACCTCAGTTACGACCATCATGGTCACAGAGTGGTACCCCCCAGGCAGTTAGCCTAGCATCTAGCTGGGCAGCTACCCCTTCTTGGCGTTTGGTCTGAGACCTTCACGAAATGGCGGCAAAAGACTGGCAGAAATGGGTTCGATTGCCTGGCCTGTGGTAGACATAGCATTTAACGAAAGGCTTGTTGACCAGCGATTTTTGGGAATTCCCAGTTGTAAGGGAGCCCCCACATGTACAAGATATTTCGACATAATTGTTTGGCAACTGCTCAAGTGAATCCTTGCGGAGTCGCTGTGCACTCATCATTTATCGAATCCGCGCATACCGGTGGGTCTAACCTGCGGGTTTCCTGCAGTTTTGTCGCAGGATCTCACCTTCGAACAGCTCATTCTGCTGCTGAATTTTATCTACGCAGATGCGCCTTGGTGCCCTTTGTAGCTGTGATTGTTCTGTGGCTATGGATGTGTCTTTGGGGCTGCCCCTTTCCCGCAGAGGTTGCACCATGAAAAAGGTAGCTTTTTGGGATAGTTGAAGGTGGTTGTGCGTTGGTTTTCAACCAAGAATTCTGATCAAGTAGCTGATCCGGAATTTGCTGTCTAAGCAACCCAGAGATTGCTACATTCAAACTTCAATCAATGACACAAGAAACATATTGAAATGCAGACACCCTCAATATTTTGAGTATTGAATGTTCAGTGTGTTGGAATCCCTTCGCAAATCCATCCCTTCCATTCCCTGTGATATTCTTTCTTTGGTGTGTGTTTGTAGCCCTAAAACCTTTGGTTTCCTTCTTACAGCTTTACAAAACCCCTGGTTGATGTTTTTCAACATTTTTTAATCATCCTAAGTATTTACAAGTCATTTGTTGGTTGGCTACTAGTTTTCACGGGGGTGGTTCAACCAGCAACCAAAACAGCTACTGTTTCGCCGGTGGCAGCTCGCTGCCAAGGACTGGGTGGCGGAGGCCGAGTTTGCCTTCGAAATGATTCCCATTGCGGATCGCTTTTCCGCGCCTCGGTTTTGACAGGACATGGCCCTGGCAACGGCAACGTTGCCTTGAGATTTGCTGGTTAGAAAGGACTAATCATAGGTGGTAGTTGATGATAACACTGCAAGATGATATCATCATCAAATATCACAATGTGCATACTATCGGTTTTGGTTGTTGATGGTGTTGATGTTGTTAGTCATGGTTGCTGGTGATTGTGCTTGTGGTGGTGGTAGTTGTAGTTGATGTTGTTGGTGGTGTTGCTGCTGTTGCTGCTGAGGTTGTTGTTTTGCTTGTGATTATTGCTGTTGTCAACTACTACGCTGCCACTTGCTGTATTACCGTTGGCGATAGTCTAGTGACTTTGTTTGGTGGCAATGTTGGTTGATCATTGCAGGTGTTGGCTGATGCTGCCAGATTTGTGTCAGGGTGGCACAATTCTTGAAAGACAACAAGGCCTTAGCTCTGCACATTTGCTCAGCCAGCATCTCCGTGTTGAAAAACATGGATGGTTTGACTAAAAACGTTGCGAGTAGCAGCCCAGCTAAACTCATTTTTCAAGCACTACAAGTTTGGAAGACATGTGATAGTGGTCATCTAAAACTAAATAGTTGATCAACGTGGGGAATGATGCCCCGTTGATGGTTAACTATATAATGGTCAGACATGGTCATGAGCGGCATTATTTCAAATGATGATTTGATGCTTGATAGCCATGCGTGGGAATTGCTAAATAGCACATTAATTGCTGGTCAGCAACGACAACTATGAAGAATGATGAATTACCGGCACAGGTGGTCAAACTGAATGGTTAAGGATGACTGTGATTTTTACGCAGTTCCAAAGTCTTAACCTGGTATTAAGCACGGCCATGTTTACCCGATTAGTCACTAATAACAATGGTTCTGTGAATTCTGTTCGGCTCCCGCAGGTGCTGGACTTGAAGCGATTATGCGAACGGACTCTGATTGGAGCTGGGAGCCACGGTTGGTGCGGTGATGCTGGCTGATTCCCGAAGCGAACCCTGGTGGTGATCAACCCAGATGAGCCATGATGACCATCAAGTACCTTTATCAGTTACAATAATCAATCAATATGGACCATCAACCTGGTTAATCACATGGAGAAGACCAGCCTGTCAATGACAATCATCAACCAATAAGGGCTATGAACCTTTATGGTTTTCCGGGCCTATTTAGGTGGGTTTCCATGATCGATTCCTGGAGGTTCCTGCAGCCATGGTATGTAGACCCAACCAGATCTTTTGCACAGACCAAGCATCTAGTTGGAAATAGTTTTCCGCATCAAACATGTGCATAATTGCCGGATACATACTGGCATGGGTACCCACTCAAATCTTGCAACATGTTTTTTTTGTCCTTGTCGTGTTTCAACAAATGATGATAATGATTATGATACCCACATTGACTATATGTATATTTTTTATGCATGTATGTATATATATATATATATGTATATTGGAAAACAGTGCGTATATATGTAAATATATACACATCATGTGACTGTAGTGGTGTTGATGCCACTACTGATGTTTGTCTACATGGTTCAATGTGACGCTGACGGTCCTCGTGAGTACCTGTAAGGCGATGTCCGTGGACACCGTGGCCCGCGTTTTTGCCCTTGCGGACAAGTACTCCTGCAACAGGCTCGGTGGGGACCAGTGGCAGCCAAGTGGGGGCTCCCTGGGCGGCGGTTTGCATCGAGCCAGACTGGTAAGTGGTAGGCTGTTCCCCAGGGGTGTTTGAGACAGAACCATTCAGTGGATTCAGTGGTTTCTTGGAATAGGGGTGGGCGAACCCCCCAGTTATCATCTATATGTCGCATTTATAGTTACTAAACCAACCATCCCCAAGTCCTGGCACCCAACGACCGTGGTGAGTCGTTGATCCTGGAGCATCCAACGACAGTGGTGACGGTTGGCGCGAGGCTAAGGAGCCGTGCCTTGCTGTTCATGACGGACTCGGCGCATTTCCATTTGGCCACGCTGCCCAGTGGAGGGTGGTGGCTGATGGGGGTGACCTCACCGGAGGTGCTGGAGCTGATGGGTTGGTTGGCTAAGGGTGGTTGGTTGATCGGTTGGTTGGTTGGCTAAGGTTGGCTGAGGTTGGCTAAGGTTGGTTGGTTGGCTGAGGTTGGTTGATTGGTTGGTTGATGAGGATCATAGCTGATGGACACCCGGTTGATGACCTGCTGCATTGCTTTTGGCAAGAGCATGGAGCTATGTATCCACCAAGATGCACTAGGTTGGTGGAGATGTATGATGATGTATTGTTTTCCATTGGTAGTCACTGACATCATATCCATACGATTCTGGCATGCTCTGACACTTGAAAGTGATTTTACAGGGAACAAAAACATCATTGGTTTCACAGCAGCGGGGGGCTATCCGGATATTTGGTGATTGTCCATCAACGGTTGCTCACTGCAGATTATATACATTGATATACACTATATATATATACATGGCTTTATTGATTATCACGATTTATTGTTGACCATTATTGACCATAATTTGTCACGATCAATTATTATCAATTGTTCTCGCACATTCGAATTGTGCACTGCTAATCATTGTTCACCCTCGATATGATTATCAACTTTATATACAAACCAGCATCATTACTATCAACCATTCTTGCCAACCATCATTATTGAGGATATTCTTCACCGTCGTTGACCATCATGAATCACCATTAAATCATTTGATCACCAGTGAATCACCATTTTTTAATCATGCAACATCATTCAACTGCTACTTCAGCATCAGATACACTCCAACAAAACATATTTTTGGCAGAAACCCAAACTGGTGGATTATCCATTGCTACGTTAGATCACCAGAGAGTAAGCATGGCTGATATCAGTTGTAGGGATACAGAGCTCTTCTGAGTTGTGTATCGCCGTGCCGCGCCATGCCGCTGCAGGTCATGAAAACCGCAGGTTTCGCCGAGCTCGACAAGGCGATTCTGATTAGCAGACAGGGCGGCGATGCAGTGTTGACCAAAAAGCCTATAGGTTGTGTATGTATATAATATATTGATATGTATATATATATATATACATACATATACACAAGGTGTATTATGTAGGTAGCTTTGAAGCCCTGTATAAAGATGATGTAGGTAGTATATTGGGCAATAGCTGCAATGCATAGGCCATGTGGGCCTGCCCGGGCGGGCTGCTATAAGCCAAGGTGTAGCTGCTACTGCAGCTGCTTTGATAGGAAGGCACGGGGTTAAGGGGTAGGTTCCTTCAATCAGAGAAGTGTAGGTGCTAATCAGTGGTGGTGTATGTGTGTAACTGGACCCACCATACAATGAGAGGGGGTAGGAATACGCAACACCGGAACAGATATGCATGCACGTATGCATATATTTACTGTATTCATTTATTTCGTTTTCATTATTGCTTTTCACTTTCATCTTTCATTTGCAGGCTAGCAAACACACACACACATACATCTATACTGTTTAGATATACATACATATATATATATATAGATGTATACAGAGGTGTATAAGCATTGAAATACTTATCTATATACACACTCCAGATCCGTGTGGGTGTGGGTGTTTTGTACCTATCTAGGCGGTCAGCCAATGAACGTGAAGATAATCGCCAGAACCACTGCCGAGTGATGTCGTCTCATACCGGTTTATGGTTCCCAAATTGTATGTATTCTCAGCAACTATAACCACGGACGGTTAACCACCATCAGTGGTGGGTAACAATCACTTTTAAACATTGATTCCCGAATCAACCCATGGTCAACAATTGTTCCATGTATGATATCTATGTCAACCAATGGTCTATTAATCTTGACAATGATGTATGAATCAAATTCAAAAATATAATTGTACAGTAATTTTTGATCTTATGTATTTACCAGCTGGAGGATCATCCTCCATTACCGGTTGGAGGATCATCCTCGGTGGCGTAAACTGTGTTCCTCGTCGGTTGACAACAACTTGGATGTGCATCCCCAGGCTTGTAACTGGCAACCACCCATGATTAGTTCAGGGTTAGTCCAGCTCATAGGGTGCAACTGACCATGGTAATATCACAGTCAACCATTATTGACCAGTAGTTATTAGTGTCAACCATTGACGATGAATTTGCATGATGAAAACCAGCCAGGGACCCAGGGAACTAACCCCGTTGTTGTGCACATTCTCCCGGGTCCGTCGACGGGTGCTGAGCAGTGCGTCCAGGTGTTGATCCTGCAGATTCTGCACAGTCACAAGACGGCTCCTGCGCAGGGGTCCCTGGGGGCACGCTCTGAGCGACGTTGGTTGATCCATGGACCATGCCATGGTGGTTTGGTTTCAATGAGGTGTATGTCAGACGTTTTTGAGGTAAGTTGATAAAGTTTGATATTTGAATTTGGCTGACATGCCAGCGCAACTTCCATCAACTTCCCAGTTTCACAGAAACTTACAGCATTGAATTGATCATCGCTGGAGAATGAAGGGCCATCCATGGAAGCTGAACCTTTGCTGGAGCAAAACGTCCATCCAAACACCATCCAACCAACCAATCCATTTTTAATTGGTATATACCCGTATTTGTAGTATACTATATCAATGATGTCATCACTATTTTTGTGATCACAGGTCACAATTTATACCCTACTATCCTGCCCGATTGTGAAAGGTTCAACTTGATGACAAATTAATACGTTGCTTGATTTGTGCTTCTGTTTGTCATTATGTGTTTTGTTATTGTAGCTGTTTGGTGGTTTGATTCACATTTGTTTATTTTCCCTTGTAATTTTCAACAAGTGGTTGGTTGACTTGCGTATATTTTTTCATGACGGGGTGGTTCAACCACCACCTAGAGAATGATCATTATGAACAAATGTTCACCATATCGTCCAACGTTTTGCCATTGCAAACCATTATTAACCATCATTAACCATTATTAATCGTGGGTTCTTGATGATTACACCTCCCAACGGGTGACGCAACGAAACCAGCGATGGCCCAAGGCCAGCGCCGCCACCGTCGGAGCCGCTGCCGGGCAATTCGGCCACGCTTTCCAAGGCTGGTGCGGCGACGTGCCCATGGAGCCATGGGGACATAGGGCTCATGGCTCATGGCCTTATGGCTCACATGGTGGTTTCTTTGAATTTGGTAGCCTGGTATCCCGAAAAATGATGGATTATCATTATGAATGATTGATAGTGGATGGTTTGGGGGGTCCCCTATTTTGAGAAACACCCGCATTTGTGAAGTTTACAACAATCGGATCAATGAAAATGACCCATTGTATGGTGCTATTGTGTTGCCCTGGTGAGTTGTTTCAAAGATAGTTGTGAAGGAATATTGAAGGAAATTATGATCATAGGTGTACATACGCGACGTTTCACTTCACATTTGACAGAGCAGAGATGTAACGACATGATATCGGAACAACCTTGAAAACTAGCAGCGTATTTCACATCACTGCGCACTCCTCGCGAGAAGTAAGTTGGCCATGATGGTAGGCACCAATATTGACCACGGTTTATCTCTCCATAACTGCCAGCAATCATCTCGTATGAGCTACATGGTTCCTGGTTATTCTTGTCCGCAAGTCCCTCCACCAGACAATTCTCAATCATTCTGAGGTCTCACCATTCAATGGTCGAGAACTGATTATCAACTAATCATCCGATAATGTATGTTAATTAATGGTAAATATTAGTATTATATTAGCATATAGAACTGAACATTAATGAAACATTAATTAATCACTATATAATGTTTGGATGTTTTTTTTGGTATAGCTGTGACTTCGACCAGCCAGCAACTGTGCGAGTGGTTACGGTCAGGCTAGTGGCCAAAGCAAGTGGGTGAGCCCAGCGGTTCGTCAGCCGCGTTCGGACCAGCGCCGCGATTGGTGGATGGTTGAAACCCCAAAGCATTCGGGATGAACGGTCGAATGTTAGAAAGGACCCGTTGAAATTGAAGAGCTTATTTAGATGAATGCAGTTTGTAGCAGCACCATTTTGTTGTAAGTCTAACTGGTTCTTGGTTGAACGGTGGATTACCCGTGGTTTAAAGATGGGTTCACCCTAAAATTGAAAGAATTTACTAACCATCATCGACCATTTCCCTCAACAAACCACAGAGTCGCCAATGAACATGCTTGCACTCAGGGGATGAGACACTGAGCGCAATGAAACATGGGTCAACAAGCAGGATACGCTCGGCGTTTCCCAGGCCCTTGGGTGTTTCCCCCAAAGGATTGAACAACAACAGATGGTTTTAAACATTTTCAATTTTCCCTGGTATTTATTAACCATTGGTTGGTTGACAAATATTTGTCATAGGGGTTGAAACCACCAACCAGAGAAGTTACAACTACTATAGAAGTTGCAACTCCAATGGGTCTACCAGAATACTGCCTGTGAGATATAGATTTTTGTATGTCATGTTGAACAAAACTTACTACACAGCAGGATGTTGCGTACTGTTTTTGAAGAGGCTACCAAATCTGTTCACTTCAAATCCATGAGCTGCAAAAATAGGTAGAAGGAGATCAACAATGATCGAAGATGGCTCGTGACAAGTAACCATGCTAAATTATGGGATGAACTAAATACTATTTTCTATGATCAACAAATGTATCTATGGTGAACAATGCAATCGTTATAATAACAATGCTACCAGAGAGTATCATGACGCCACATGCCAGGCACTGTAGGAGGTCCAACTCGGCAGCTTTCAGATCTTTTTTTGTGGCTCATCACAGCCCCCAACGGCACTTGGGATGGCCATCTGATTTTCCTGTCAACCAGCGCTCGTTGGCAAGTTTGCAAAGTGACAACGATCTTGTTCATCAGGTAGTTGCCCACCAGGCACGGAGCATCAACATATCTAAGAGTTCGGTGACTGCCCCGCGCCACATGAAACCGCTCGAAGCCCTTGAAGTTGAGTACTCATTGATGATTGCCGTAGGACGCATGCTTAGCCAGTTAGGTAATGACTATACCTTTGCGTGCCAGTTGTACGATGCCTTGTTGATGATTCATAAAACATTGCCATTGACTAACTATACGAGTTGTATTATATAATTGCTTAGTTCTAAAGCCCCAATTGGTTGACCAAACCAATAGTTACATTACAATTGATCAAAAGAGGTTGAACATATAACTCTGAATGGCTCATTGGTTTCACACCCCTTGGTCCAGTGGTCAAGCCCTACCCCCTGGCGGCGCACCATGCCCACGGTGCTCAGGATGCGCGACCACCGGCACGCACGTGGTGGTGGCAGCGGTGCTGGTGCTGGCACCGCTCGACCGCCCGGAGCGGTCGGGGCCCCAAAGAGGAACGGTGAATCGCCAGCAGTGACTAACGATGGCGAAGAAGTCCAACAGGTTTTTTTGTTTTTTTTTGAACAATGGCTGATATCAAGGAACTGATGGTTGATAGAACCATCGTTACAGTAGTAGTTGATATGGTCAGACTGATGCTATTAGTTGGAACAATGCTATTATTATGGTTGATACGGTCCGATAATGCATGATAATGCTGTGATTATGGTTAATATGGTCAGGCACCACATTTCTGCATACTGGTAAGTTCAGTGAAAAACGTCTAAGGATGGTGTTGCACCAACGATATGCTAACAAACAACAATGATCCATGGTCACTACATGTCACTATGAATATATTGACAGTTCATCTTGGTGTAAACAGTTGGTCAGGACAACTAGTGTTGGTCACCTGTAGGAGATAATGATCTTAAATGGCCACGGTCACGCAAATAGGTTTCAAAATGTTCAAAACAGTTGGGTGTAAGACAGTTGCTTGGAAAATGTTCAAACAATTTGCTTGGGAGGCTTATTAATCTAACTCAGTACTTCGGGGTTCACCCGGCGGCCCGGTATGTCGAATTGGAGGTTTCCACGGGGAATGCTGGCCAGTTGCCCCACGAGCAACTGGGAGTTTCTCTGAAAGCGTTCATTGTTGGTAGTGCACCGTTGGGCTTGAGGAATTTAGTGAATGTCCATCACTATAAACAGTTGATATTGTTTCAGGAACTACTGATTAAAGAATTCAGAAATGATTACCCGAGACGGTAATCTAACATGGCAATATATGGCAATGGAAAATCTACCATTTGTAGATCATATGCCTATGCCCATTGGAGATGGCCAATTTCCATTTCTATGTTAGATTATCGGAGGGTAACGACTATTCAAGTCCCATGGTTTCACTGTGCTATGATTAGGTGCAATCATCCCGTACACTTGCCCTGTATGAAACATTGTTACTTCATTCCATTCCTAATTTGTTATGCAACTGGTACTTGTTGCTCATTGTGCTTCGAAATTCATTATTAGCAAACACCAACCATTCTTCGACATCATCAACCACCACATTGTCAACCATGATTGACCACTGCTATGATGAAGCATGTTTGTCAAAAATATATTTTTTTTCTGAACCATGGCAACCTACTTATAATGGTGGTTCATGTCCATCTCTGTCAACCATCATTCTTAAGAACCGAGGTTCTTGATTTGTTCCTCAGCTGACCCGGGCGGCCGATGCTAAGGCAGCAGCAGTACTGCGAGGAGGCAGTCTCCCAGTGGTTCCAACATCCTGCGAACGATCAACAGCCAATAAGAATCACCGTAGGTTGATGAATATCTAATGAGGCCAGTTAATCAATGCTCAACAGCCGATTAATCAATGATCATAGCCAATTGTAATTGATGGTTCAGGTAATGATCAAGAATCACATTTGATGCTAACATATGCTAACAAGGATGGTTGCCGACCAAAAATAACTGGTAACTGGCAACTAAATAGTTTATCACGGCTCATGTTTCTTGATCATTGCTATACTGAGGGGATATCTATGGACATCTAGTGGATAGAAATGTTGGACGATGATTAGTAATAGAGTTAGTGTGTTTTTTTCCCGTGGACTGGGTAGTGGATAAATGTTGATGATGGTAGCCTCTCTCTACGTGTACACATGTCGCCTGCATTTATTCCCACTTGCAGAAACGCATTTATGCACACATACAGGCAGATTGTTTTTACATAGACACATAAATCCCAATATGTTTTCATATATGTTCACATGTGATATATATATATATATATACTAGTATTTTAAGAAACACATATATAAATATCAATGTGTTTATTATTTACCATAGTTGTTTAAACTATATTTGATATTATGTGATGCAATGTGCATTCATGCAGGCGCAAACATGACCCCGTGCACAGTGGATAGCTCCCACCAGGTGGGACCGGACAGCAGCTCCTGGTGGAGCAATGCCTGGAATGTTATGTAGCTTGGAAGTAGTTGTTTGTTCTGCTCGTTGGTTGTACGTTTCCACAAGCTTGTATGTATAATTATGTGTAATTATATGTGATCATGAGTATATTCATATATGTTTTTTGACTTCACATATTTTTGTATATATACATATATATTTATTATATATTTACATATTTGTATATGTTTGTTTTTGTAATTGTAATTGTCTCTAGAGATATTTCTTTTTGAATATATATATATGCCTATCGTGGTTTATTTGTCAAATACGCATTTCTGCACACATCATTTTTCCTAGGTGTGATTTGTGCTAGTTTTGTTACGTCAATCGATGCTGCATCGAAGTTATCCCTACAATTGTAGCTGGTCTTCGTCATCCGTGTCCATGAGCCAGCAGATTGTCCGGCTTGAAACCATGAGCCAGGTCAGTTGATCATGATGTTGGGGGGTCATGGTGTTGGTTGGGCTTTGAAATATGATAGGACCGGTACTTGACCATGCTCCACCCTGTACTATGCCTTCACCGTGTTCAAGGATTCGTCAGTTTTTTCTTAGCAAGAACGTGATGTAACCATTGTTTTTTTAGCGTCATGGGGCCACTCAACATTTGCGATCATTGGACCATCGCCTCACCCCCATTTGGCCATCATTGCAGCATCACTTCACAACTGTTTAGCCATTACGGTGGTCTAGATTGCCACATTGAGCAACAACAGTGCTTTTGGTGATTCTCCCATTGTTGTTTAGCCATTTAAAGCTCAACCCAGCACGTAGGATGTGAATAATCAGTGGAGAACAGTGCCCATAATGTTAAAAAACAACCACCATGCATTACTTGCATCCACCACTAACCACAATCATCTCTAATGATCAGTCATCACAGCTATCATTAGTGTTGATGCTCATCTCAGACAGTGTTTTCCCGGTGATGTTTAGCATTTGACTGCCATTCATCGCCATCATTACTTAACCCGATGGTAGCCGCATGAATCCACTGGTAACCTCACCATTATTCCCTGACAGTACCACATTTTCCCAGATGCCTATGAATCACCATACCATCATCCATACCACTTGCCCCCCTCTCTCTACCAAGTTGGCTCATCAACTATGCCAACATACCATCAACAACGGTTGAATCACCGTGCCATCAACCATGCCATCAAGCGGCCAATCATTGCGAGGATCACAGCTAGATCCTGTACCCAACAACGAGGGCAATTTTTCTCTGGTAAACTAACATGGTGATGGAACATCCACCATTTCAATGGATGATTTCGCAGGGCTTTCCTCACAAAATGGTGGATTTTCCACTGCCATGTTAGTCTACCAGAGAGTAACCACGGTATATTGTGATGAATTACCATGAATTACCGGTTGTAAATACTAAACAAACCACCATTGGCCATTGGTTGACATCAGCCATCAACTATGAAGCATTTTCAGCCATTGGTTGATACCGTCATTCACCATTGTCATTGACCATTGTCAACCATCATTCACCATCATCGAACCCGTATCCAAGTATCAAATGCTATCAATTAATCCTTCATTAACCATCATTAGCCATCATTAACCATCATTGAACTCATCAATTAACCACCAACTGGCCACCCATTAACCACGGATTAACCACCTCATTAACCATCATTGAACCCATCAGTTAACCACCGACTTACCACCGATTAAACACAAATTAACCACCGATTAACCAGCACCAATTAACCACCTATCAACCATCAACGAATCACCGATTAACCACCAATTCATCACCAATTATACCACAGATTAACCACCAAATAACCACCAATTCACCACTAATTGACCACCAATAAAGCCATCAACCAACCATCAACCAACCTCATTCTCTTAGAGTGTGGGCCTACCCCCAGGCCGTGGCCCAAGAGTAGACCCTTAACCATCAACCAACCATCAACCAACCATCAACCAACCATCAACCAACCATCAACCAACCATCATTGACATGGCTGTGGGTCAAAACCCTGTACCCCTGGTACCCCAATCATTAACCTTTGTTTTCCTTATTATTGTTGTTGATTATCCCCTATCAGTTGGTTGGTTAATATTGACCCATAGCCACATAGCCTTGGCTCACCATCCACCATGGGCGCCAGGCAGCAGCAGCAGCAGCTGCGCGCCACTCCCCGGGCC
>VSDK01025719.1:5039-26499 GCA_009767595.1 Symbiodinium kawagutii | reverse complement strand
ATGATTAATGGTTAATGATTCATAATGTTAATGATAAATAATGTTAATGATTAATGGTTAATGGTTAATAATTGATGATTAATGATTAATGGTTAATGATTCATAATGTTAATGATAAATAATGTTAATGATTAATGGTTAATGGTTAATAATTGATGATTAATGATTAATGGTTAATGATTCATAATGTTAATGATAAATAATGTTAATGATTAATGGTTAATGGTTAATAATTGATGATTAATGATTAATGGTTAATGATTAATAATGTTAATGATAAATAATGTTATTGATTAATGGTTAATGGTTAATAACTGATGATTAATGATTAATGGTTAATGATTCATAATGTTAATGATAAATAATGTTAATGATTAATGATAAATGGTTAATAATTGATGATTAATGATTAATGGTTAATGATTAATAATGTTAATGATAAATAATGTTATTGTGAGAATCGACTTCATTACATGTAAAGACATGAACGGCTGTGTGCCTTTTACCCTTCACCAGCTGTGGAATCATGTGACGTTCGCCATTCGATGGCTCAAGTGAACGCGTGAAAAGGTGCAGCTTTGATCGCTTTGCAGCCGGTGTCAGTTTGAAACTGGCAGCGGAGCCACGATCTGTGGCCAGCTACTTTGTTTCTCCGCCAGGGTGCAGCAATGGCTAGCATTCTGGAGTCCTTGAGGTATAGACCTGATGAGGACAAATCAGCTGTGGGCGAGGACTTCAGCTCGGAAGGCAAGTTCGGCATCCCTCGCTTCAACGGCGAACCGGCAGCACTCCAGGAATATGCTTTCAGAGTGCGTGCCCGTGCCAAGCGTGAATCCTTGATGACGAAGGCCGAGGTTGAAAAACTCGGCCCCCTTGGCCTTCGACTGATCGAAGGTTTGCGTGGCACTGCGCTGAAGCTAGCGCAGCAGTTGGATCAGCAGAAGTTAGCTCTGGAAGATGGCCCTGAGATTCTGCTGACTCACTTTGAGAAGAGCCTGAAACCCAAGAAGGCTCAGGAAGCTCGCGAGTTGTACGCAGCAGGCAATCGTGACGGTGGCCTTTTGAGCCGCCAAGCAGGGGAAGCTATGTCAAGCTACATCATGAGAAGGAAATCATGGTGGTACCACTTGCAACAGCTCGATGCCACGATGCAGGTTTCGGAATCAATACTTGCTGAGCAGATGTTGATCAATGCCAACATCAGTGAAGATCAGAGACTTATGATCAGAACCACAGTTGCGAACAAGATGACCATTGAAGGAATCAGTGATGAATTGATCAACCATCATCCCCGAATTCATGAACGTGAACGACATGGCCATCATGGACGTGGCCGCGGTGGCTTTCAGACTCGACCTTGGCGTAGACCCTTTAAAGGCTCTGGTAAGTCCTACATGGCCGAGGAGTTTCCTTGGGATGATGATGATGCTGGTGCGGAGACTGCGTATGCCCAGTTCTCTGAAGAGACCTATGCGGATGAGTATGGGTACGAGACTGCCGAGGCCTATGCGTCTGAGTTTGACGAAGCTCTTGACTCAGAGGTGTTTCTGGCCGAGCAGGTGGCAATGTACTTGGATGATGGACTTGACATGATGGATGAAGAAGCATGTGGTCTAGCAGCAGAAGCAGTGCAACTGGAGTATGAGGCCATGTTTGTGCGGAACCAGGCGAAGGGCAAGGGCTTTGGTGGCTTCAGTGCTCCTCGCCATTTTGAAGTTTCAGGACAACTGTCGATGCAGGAGAAGAAAGCACGTTTGCAGTTGCTCAAGAATCGAACAGAATGTAGGAAATGTGGGCAACGTGGACATTGGAGTGGAGATCCCCAATGCCCCCGTAGTGTGAAGAAGGGACATGTGAAGGGCAAATCATCTTCTGCTTCCTCTTCGATGCCATCAAAGAGTTCCGGCAAGCCTTCTGGCAAGAAGGGCAAGAACACGGAGAAGACCAGAGTGGTTTACTTTGCGATGCATGATGATGGAAGCCAAGAGCAGAAGGAGTATGAAGCGAACATGGCATGGCATGGTGACCCTCAAGGATCAGCCACCCCTGGTAGACCTACTTCATATGGACCAACTTCACCGATGACTGTGCCAGGTTCCCCTACACCTGTCACACCTCCTGGTATGCCCTCGACAAGTTCGACTCCGAATAGAAATCTCCAGGCATTCTTTGATCAAGGTTGGAGTGCTGAAGGACTCTTGGATCACCTGCTGAATCAACAAGCTCAAGGTTCTGGAGTCCTTCCTCTTGGTGAACCGGAACATCAAGGCTCAAGCATTTCAGCCGGAGAAGTCATGATCCCAACACCAACACCTTTGGTTCAACAGGCACTGGCGACTCTGATGGAAGTTGATGAAGCCACTGAATCAACCTTGGTGCCATTTGATCCACCTCAAGTTGCTTCATCATTACCTGAAGTACCAGCACTTCCAGTTTTGTCTTCACCTGGTGCCGATCCATCGAATGTTCCACCGGTACCTGGACCTCGTGCTGGATGTCAACATCAGCGAATCACACGGCGTGGGACCAACAGCTACTTTCTTTTGGAAACCTGTCTTGATTGCAACCAGGTGATTCGTCGAGAACGCAAGGAGCAACCAGCAGGATCTACTGGACCTCGAAGTGTCGAACCCTCTACACCAGGACCAAGTTCATCTACAAGAGATGGTTCCGGCACTTGTCAGCATCAACGTGTGACTTGGCGAGGATCCAATGGCTTCAACTGGAAGATGACCTGCTTTGATTGCGGCCATGCCTCCTCAGGCCGTTGGACTGAAAAGGGATCGAAGGGACATGGTAAGAGCAAGGCACCTCATGTTGGAACTGGTCCTTTGACCTTCTCCCAACGTGATGTGCAGGAATTGGTTCGTTCAATGCTTCTGGTTGCGACGATTCGTATGAGTGATCATGGTGGTGTTATCCATTTGGATGAGCTGCATGACATACTCCGAGCCGTTGCTTTGAACATGAATGGTTTGTCAGAGAACAACTTCGATGCAACAGTCACCAGTTCGGCTTTTGCCAGTCCAGCCAGTTCAATGGGCTGTACTGATGACCATAAGATTGTCGATTTTGGAAGACTCAAGGGACAGACCTACTTGGAAGCCTCCAAGAATGAAACCTATGTCCAATGGGCTATGAAGGAATGCAATGAAGGATCATGTCGAGGAATGAAGAATCTGGTTCGGTATTTCGAGAACAAGTTCGGTCGACCTCAGGCTTTGATGGCAGTTGCGACTGATGCTCTTCCCCATGAATCTCATGAAGCCAAGGAACAATCCATGATTGCCATTCTCGATTCAGGTTGCAATAAAACATGTCATGGTGAACTTTGGATGCAGCGGTACCTCCAGACCATTGACGGCAAGTTGGGTGATTTTCCTCTTCGAGATGAAGACAGTGTCATCAAGGGCATCAATGGTCAGGTGCAGACCCTGGGTTCTCGTCGACTCCAAGTTGGATTCTCACTGGAAGGCGATGGTGGCATAGCTGTTGGAACTATCGACAGCATGGAACTCAAGGGCAGTGAAGCACCTTTGCTTCTTTCCATTCATGATCAACGACGACTTGGTCTTCAGATGGATCTTTCCCATGAAGGTTCGGATCGGATCTACAGCAAGACCCTGGGTGGCTACTTGGACTTGGTGCAAGCCAATGGACTTCTCGGTTTGCACCTCCTTCCGTCACACCTGGCTTATCTTGGACTTGATGGTGAGCCTGGTGATTCGGAGGATGCCACTGACCAGGATCCGACTCAGCACAACACCAACCACACAACTACAGCAACACACAACGACCAAGATTCAATATCTACTACCAACATCACCAGCACTTTACCAACAACAATTTCAACAACACTCACTACTTGTCCACTCAGTTTTCCAGATGGTACTTCAGCTGACCCATCCTTGGACTTTGCGGAGGGCACTGAACGGTTCCTGGAGTTGGACAAGGAAACCACCAAGGTGATGACCAAGAGCCAGAAGAAGGCATGGAAAAGTCAAGCTGATGATGTCCAGGCGGCCGATCATGGTTTGTGGTCAGTGTTGCAGGACAAGACTCCATCACGGATGTTACCCAAGGGATGCCAAGTCTTCTTGTTGGAGATCTTTGCTGGGGCAGCTATTTTGTCGACTATGGCATTGTCTATGGGCCTGGAAGTTGCGAATCCCGTTGACTTAGCCTCCGATGGCAGCAACCTCCTCCTCCCACATGTGAGAGCGGCCATCGAACGGGAGATTGATGAAAAGGACCCGTTCGTAGTCACTTTCAGCCCAGTATGTGCACCATGGGGTCCCTGGAGCAACTTGAATCTACAACGGAGCCCTGAGACAAGAGCCAAGATTGAAGCCGACCGAGAAGCCTGGTACCCAACACTGAAGTGGATCAGCAAGGTGGTGAAAAAGAGGCTGAAGAGGGGAAGAAAAGTCCTCATTGAAAATCCTTGGCCAAGTCACCTTTGGAAAACTCAGTGCATGCGGCAACTGACGGAAATTGAGCACTATGATGAAGAAACTCAAGAACTTTTGGAGCTCATTCGAGGTGATCAATGCTGTTTTGGACTTCATGATCGTCACAATCTTTTACCTCATTTGAAACCTACGGGCTTCATGACGGCCAGCAAACCCGTGAAGGAACGTCTGGCTCAACGATGTCCTGGAGACCATGAACATCAGCCCCTTGAAGGAGGTCAACGAACACGCAACTCTCAGGTTTGGCCACCCTCTTTGTGCAAGGCAATTCTTGATGGATTTCTGGATGAACTCAAGGAGAGAACCTTGCATGCAGCGTTCTATGTTGAAGGCTTGGCTGAAGAAGATGAAGAAAGTGACATGCATCTTGGACTTCTAGATGCAGTTCATGATGAACGTGACCTGGCTCCTCACCAAGACCTGCAACCAGCTCGTTTGAATCAAGCTGAGTTGGAGCGACAAGAGGTTCAAGAAGAAAGACCTCTCTTGCAAGCTGAAGAAATGGAGCAAGAGCAAGAACGACGTCGAAAATGGTTGAAGATTCCGAAGTCGACTCGTTTGGCCTTGAGAAGATTGCACAACATGACTGGACATGGGCCACCATCTTCGATGATTCAGTTGCTTCGAACTGCGCAAGCAAGTCCAGCAGTCATTGAGGCATGCCGACATTTTTCTTGTGAGACATGTCGCCGAACTCAGAAGACCCAGCACCCAAACATAACCAAGATGCCAAGCAAACCTGTCTTCAATCATGAAGTTGCCATTGATGCTTTGGAAGTTCGTGACTCGGCGGGCAATCGCCACACTATTCTCTCAGCGGTTTGCATGGGCACTTTGTTCCATCAATGTTGGTGGGTCGCAGGAGGTGGTATGCCAAGAAGTTCAACGTGTGCAGAAGCATTCTTGCAGGGATGGATTACTCCCTTTGGACCACCTGAGATTCTCACCTGTGACAAGGGCATGCACAACCAAGGCAAGTTTCGTGATCTGCTTCGAGTGAATGGGATCTTTCTTCGCTATACTGGAGTTGGTGCTGCTTTCCAGTTGGGCAGAGCCGAACGGCAAGGAGGCTTGTTCAAAGAACTCATGAAATCAGCCCTCGAAGAACGGCAGATCATTGGAGTCCAGCAGATGAAAATGCTCATTGGAGAGATGTGTGTAATCAAAAACATGAAGCTCCATCACCTGGGATTCACCCCATACCAGTGGGTCCTTGGGAAGTTGCCGATTGAACCAACATCGCTTCTGCAAGAGGATTCGGAAGGCAGACATCTTGGAGTACATGAACAAATCCAGCAGCCCGAAGATGAGTTTGGATTTCGACTTCAAGTCAGGCAAGCGGCAAAAGTTGCTTTTGCAAGAACCGATGCCAGTCGTCGTGTGAGAGCCTCCCTTCTGAGAAAGAGTACACCGTTGAGAGGTCCGTATTCTCAAGGTGATCTTGTGTGTTTTCATCGAAGAGGGCAATGGCATGGACCTGCACGCATCATCGGGAAAGATGGTAGAGCAGCTGTTTGGTTGATGCATGGAGGAGTACCAGTTGTGGCAGCCGAATCCAATTTGAGGCCAGCTAGCAGTGCGGAAATTTTCACCAAGAGACTCTTGGAACTTCGGCCATCCAGGAAGCGACTTCGCCAAGTCCTGGAAGAAAGGCCTGAATTGGACGAACCAACCCCATTTTCAGATGATTACCAGATGCAACAATGGGGCCAAGATGATGATGAGAATCAACCACGCTTTGTGGACCTGCCAAGTTCAGCTGGTGGAGCTGCAGCCGATGATGAAACACCAGTTCTTCCAGAACAGGCATTGAACCCGGAAACACCAGCCATGGAGGTGGAGCAAATTCCTGTTCCCCTTGGAGATGATGATGTGCAATCCCTCGATTATGAACCAACTACTCCCGCGGAATCTCCTGAGGAAGCAGGTGCTCCAGGTGTCGTGCAGGACTTGACATCGGACATTGACAACATGATTGAGCCTGAGATGGAGAACATGCCTCTGACTCCTGAAGTGCCCAATGTCACTCCTACACCTTTGATGCCCCCAGATCAGACACCTTTGCAACAAGCTTTGAGGAGATCACCGGATCAGTTGGATGGGATTTCTTTGGAAACACCAGTTCCTCCACCTGGCCTTGAGAGAACAAGTTCAAGACCACGGTCAAGATCCCCTGTCCGTGAGCCCCAGACAATTCCAGTTCCACGTGATGAAGGAGATGAAGGTCTTTTAGCTCGAGAACAGGATGATCATTTCTCTGGCTTTCTAGCGAAGCGTTTTCCGAAGAAGAAGAAGAAGAAGCTTGGACCTCATCGTGAATTGAACTTTGGCAAGGAATCTCCAGAAGTTCAAGCGGGACTCACTCAGAGCCGAATGAAGGAGTGGAAGAATTGGCTTCAATTTGAGGCCACAGAAGTGATCCCTCCTGAGAAGGTGGATGAGTTCTTGGCAAACAATCCAGACACTGAAGTTCTTCCGTCACGATGGGTGGATACCAACAAGTGTGAACCTGGTGAAGCTCCCAACTTCAAGAGCAGATTAGTCGCTTTGGGTCACTTAGAGAAGAACTCCAATGTGCGAACGGATAGTCCAACAACCAGCCAACTTTTCATCAACTTGATCATTTCATTTTCGGCGTTGACTGGATTTCCTTTGAAGGCTGGAGACATCAGTGCAGCCTTTTTGCAAGGAACGGCCATTCGTCGCTTGTTGGCTTTGCTCTTGCCAAAGGATGGAATTCCTGATCCCTCCATAGCACCTGGAAGTCTGCTAGTGGCGAAGAAGTCCGTGTATGGGACTCGCGATGCACCTCGTGGATTTTGGAAGGCACTCCATGATATCTTGATTCGTGCCGGCCTCTTGCCAGTTCCTGGTGAAAGTGCAGCCTACTATTTACCAGGTGAACATGGGAAGATCAATGGTTTGGTTGGATGTCATGTGGATGATCTTCTATGGGTAGGCGGTGAAGCTATGCAGTCTACGATGATGAAAGTGCAGGAAACATTTCAGTTCAAGTTGGTTGAAGGAGCTGAGTTGAAGTACTGTGGTAGAGTGATCCGCCAAGATGAGAAGGGCATTCATGTATCATGTCCAAGTGTTCTTGAGCGAACCAAAGCCATTTTCATTGAGCCCAATCGACGCAAACAACTCAGTGAACCTTGCACAGCTGCTGAGATTGGACAACTCCGCTCAGTTGTTGGAAGCTTGAGTTGGCTTGGAAGAATTTGCCGTCCTGATATTTGTTTCAGTGTGAATCAACTTCAGGCAGTTCAGCAAAAAGCTCAAGTACGCCATTTGGTCGAAGCCAACCGGGTTTTGAACTATGCTTTGCAAGACCGAAACAAAGGCATTTTCTACCCAGCCAAGTGTTTTCGATTTGAAGAAGCAATCTTGTTGAGTGTGACTGATGCCTCACATGCAGCAAGCTTCGAAGACATCGGCAACAACCAGATTGGTGGCCATCGATCTCAATCTGGTCGCATTTTGGCTTTGGCAGCTCCAGAGTTTGAGAAGACTGGTGAAGGACCAGTCATGCTGCTTTCATGGAATAGTTCGACTATACGACGAGTATGTAGGTCAACCCTCCAGGCAGAAACTCTATCTTTACTACAAGGCTCTGAAGATGCAGAACATGTTCGTCATTTGCTTTTCCATGTTAAGAATCAAGCAGCTGAGACTCCCAAGAACCTGATGTCCATTCGCTCCATGGATGCTATGAAGTGTATTTGGATGACTGATTGCCGGTCCTTGACGGACCACCTTTGCAATCCCAATGTGAGCGAGGTGAGTTGCAAGCGTCTGGCGATAGACCTGACGGCTTTGAGGCAGGAAGTTTGGCGCCATCCGAACGAGCTGATCGGCAACCCAACGTACTCAGACTCGTTGCCCAGTCAAGCCAGCACGGTAGTGAAGTGGATTGCAACTGGAAGCATGGTAGCAGATGCCCTGACTAAAAGCATGAAAGTGACTCAGCTGGATGAACTAACGACCACTGGACGATTGCAAGTCATTTGGGAGTCCAAAGATTCCACACCTGAAAGATAGAGGGGTGTGAGAATCGACTTCATTACATGTAAAGACATGAACGGCTGTGTGCCTTTTACCCTTCACCAGCTGTGGAATCATGTGACGTTCGCCATTCGATGGCTCAAGTGAACGCGTGAAAAGGTGCAGCTTTGATCGCTTTGCAGCCGGTGTCAGTTTGAAATTATTGATTAATGGTTAATGGTTAATAATTGATGATTAATGATTAATAGTTAATGATTAATAATGTTAATGATAAATAATGTTAATGATTAATGATAAATGGTTAATAATTGATGATTAATGATTAATGGTTAATGATTCATAATGTTAATGATAAATAATGTTAATGATTAATGATAAATGGTTAGTAATTGATGATTAATGATTAATGGTTAATGATTCATAATGTTAATGATAAATAATGTTAATGATTAATGATAAATGGTTAGTAATTGATGATTAATGATTAATGGTTAATGATTCATAATGTTAATGATAAATAATGTTAATGATTAATGATAAATGGTTAGTAATTGATGATTAATGATTAATGGTTAATGATTCATAATGTTAATGATAAATAATGTTAATGATTAATGATAAATGGTTAGTAATTGATGATTAATGATTAATGGTTAATGATTCATAATGTTAATGATAAATAATGTTAATGATTAATGATAAATGGTTAGTAATTGATGATTAATGATTAATGGTTAATGATTCATAATGTTAATGATAAATAATGTTAATGATTAATGATAAATGGTTAGTAATTGATGATTAATGATTAATGGTTAATGATTCATAATGTTAATGATAAATAATGTTAATGATTAATGATAAATGGTTAGTAATTGATGATTAATGATTAATGGTTAATGATTCATAATGTTAATGATAAATAATGTTAATGATTAATGATAAATGGTTAGTAATTGATGATTAATGATTAATGGTTAATGATTCATAATGTTAATGATAAATAATGTTAATGATTAATGATAAATGGTTAGTAATTGATGATTAATGATTAATGGTTAATGATTCATAATGTTAATGATAAATAATGTTAATGATTAATGATAAATGGTTAGTAATTGATGATTAATGATTAATGGTTAATGATTCATAATGTTAATGATAAATAATGTTAATGATTAATGATAAATGGTTAGTAATTGATGATTAATGATTAATGGTTAATGATTCATAATGTTAATGATAAATAATGTTAATGATTAATGATAAATGGTTAGTAATTGATGATTAATGATTAATGGTTAATGATTCATAATGTTAATGATAAATAATGTTAATGATTAATGATAAATGGTTAGTAATTGATGATTAATGATTAATGGTTAATGATTCATAATGTTAATGATAAATAATGTTAATGATTAATGATAAATGGTTAGTAATTGATGATTAATGATTAATGGTTAATGATTCATAATGTTAATGATAAATAATGTTAATGATTAATGATAAATGGTTAGTAATTGATGATTAATGATTAATGGTTAATGATTCATAATGTTAATGATAAATAATGTTAATGATTAATGATAAATGGTTAGTAATTGATGATTAATGATTAATGGTTAATGATTCATAATGTTAATGATAAATAATGTTAATGATTAATGATAAATGGTTAGTAATTGATGATTAATGATTAATGGTTAATGATTCATAATGTTAATGATAAATAATGTTAATGATTAATGATAAATGGTTAGTAATTGATGATTAATGATTAATGGTTAATGATTCATAATGTTAATGATAAATAATGTTAATGATTAATGATAAATGGTTAGTAATTGATGATTAATGATTAATGGTTAATGATTCATAATGTTAATGATAAATAATGTTAATGATTAATGATAAATGGTTAGTAATTGATGATTAATGATTAATGGTTAATGATTCATAATGTTAATGATAAATAATGTTAATGATTAATGATAAATGGTTAGTAATTGATGATTAATGATTAATGGTTAATGATTCATAATGTTAATGATAAATAATGTTAATGATTAATGATAAATGGTTAGTAATTGATGATTAATGATTAATGGTTAATGATTCATAATGTTAATGATAAATAATGTTAATGATTAATGATAAATGGTTAGTAATTGATGATTAATGATTAATGGTTAATGATTCATAATGTTAATGATAAATAATGTTAATGATTAATGATAAATGGTTAGTAATTGATGATTAATGATTAATGGTTAATGATTCATAATGTTAATGATAAATAATGTTAATGATTAATGATAAATGGTTAGTAATTGATGATTAATGATTAATGGTTAATGATTCATAATGTTAATGATAAATAATGTTAATGATTAATGATAAATGGTTAGTAATTGATGATTAATGATTAATGGTTAATGATTCATAATGTTAATGATAAATAATGTTAATGATTAATGATAAATGGTTAGTAATTGATGATTAATGATTAATGGTTAATGATTAATAATGTTAATGATAAATAATGTTATTGATTGATAGTTAATGATTCATAATTGATGATTAATGCTTAATGGTAATTAATTTTACCTGTTAATGATTAATGGTTAATAATGATTTCTGGTTTTGAGGGGTTAATGATTAATAATGGTTTAATGGCTAATGGTTAATAACTGATGATTAGCCATTGGTTGACATTGGCCATCAAGTTAACATTAGCCATCATTTTTTGGTTAATGGTTGATAATTGATGATCAATAGTAAATGGTAATTAATGTTACCTGTTTTGTTTTGGAATGATGGTTGGTTGGTGGCGGGTTGGTGGTTGTTTTTTTTGTGGTTGTTGGTTGGTGGTTGATGGTTGATAATAATGGTTGATTCAAAAGTAAGAGTGGCAATAATGTCAGAACGAATTAAGTCAGAAGCATTAATGATTACTGGTTGGTGGTTTGATAGAGGTTATTGAGGGATCGGAACTATTCATAGTGGTTAATAATAGGGAATGATGGTTTCAACTTTTTTTTGCTAATCCCAATTGTGTTAACAAGTGGTTGGTTGGTTGACTAATATTAATGGTTGGCTGGTTGACTAATATTAATGGTTGGCTGGTTGACTAATTGGTTGGTTGGTTGCCTAACATTATTCATAGGGGTTGAAACAAAACCATTAACCAACTACCCGCTGGGAAACATTGCCCTGCGTGGAAACGCCGCCATTCATTTTAAAGAGTTCACAGTGTTCAAAAGTTGTGATTGTTAATTTCCAGCTAAGCTTCCCAGAGTGCAACCATGATGGTAATGGATGGATGGATGGATGAATGAATGAATGAATGGAATGGAATGGAATGGAATGGAATGGAATGGAAAGGAAAGGAATGGAATGGAATGGAAAGGAAAGGATGGATGGATGGTTAATGGCATTACTGGTGGAAAGTACGACTCTTAACGATAGTTCTTGATTTTGAATGTTGGTTGATGAGGCTTATGATGGAGAATCTACTAGTTGGTGAGGGAGAATGATGGCAAATAAGCTTATATTCAGTCACTAATCTTGTTTGAGAATTCTGAAAAATGCGGTTCATGATGACCAGTGAAAACTAATGATGGTTCGTGATGGTTTGTTTGTGCTGGTTGAATCATGGTTGTTAACGGCGGGTGATTTTTGCCAATGATGGTGAGTACTGATGGTTGAGTCTTTTTCTAAACTAGTGGTTGATAACGGCTGATGTTGGCGGCTCCTACAGAATGATTATTATGATAGTGTTTGATAGTGGCAATCGTTTTGATTAACCACAGCTGATGTTGCTGGCTCCTACAGGTTGACTATTATGAAAGTTGCAATCGTTTGAATATGGTTCATTGTGGTCAATTACGTTTATTCTATTTATTGGGTTAATTACAGACATGTCAGTGCTGAGGTGTTATTCGGTAACGATGAGACACCGGTGAAATTGTGATGTCATTGTGTTGTTTTTGTCAATACTTGCTTACTCTATAGTGTTGCTGTTATTATCCTTGTTGTTGTTGTTGTTGCTGCTGTTGTGTTTTTTCTTTCTAGCGGGGGTAGTAGCGATTAGCTTCATCTTTTGACCATATTGGTTGACAATTGTGTTTCATGGTCACTAATGTTCAATGATGGTTTTGAAACACTGAAATAGAGAAATATCTGTTTCTCAAGCCATAGTGGTACCCCCAGCTATCATTCTTTATACCACAGATAGTTTTTGATGATGCTAGTGGTTAAGATGACTGCTTACATTGGATGATAACCAATAGCTAACAAACACATGATGGGTCACATCGCTACCTGTTTTAGATGTTGACATTGCCATCGCTAACGGGGTATGGGTCAAGCCGTAGCAGTCGAAAACGTAGTATGCCAACGTGTTTGAGTAAAAGTGCGAGGGGCATTGGAAACACACTTTTGATAGTATATAGTTATATAACTGCTTTTACCAAATGCTAGTGATTTATCCTGATAGTCACACCACCTTTTTCATAGCAACATGGTAAATGATGGTGAAATATCCCTGTTGCTGGGTGATATTCAATATGATAGTGACTATCAATCAACAAGGAAAACGACTCCTTTTAGCGTTGGTTTATTACTACTTGTAAGCCACAAAAGTTGAGACTTAATCACAACTTCTGCCATAGTTTTAAAAGGAGACTTAATCACAACTTCTGCCATAGTAATAAACTAACTTGATGAGTCCCCAAAGCGATGAAGCAGATTGAGGAGTTACTTTTGGCGAGCAAGCATGGTGCCATGATCATACCTTTTGCTATTGGGCACGGTCCAAGAGTTTCTGGGGCGATCCACATATCTAGTGTCATATGACCATCCAATCAAACATCATGAGCTAGCCTGCTCGTTTGGTGGTTTCTCAAGCCATAGAGAACCCAAACTGTGGTTGGCCTTTTACTTTGAACAATTATCGGCCTGGATGATAACTGGGGGTTCCCCTATGGCTCGAGAACCCCCCACATTTTTGAAGGTTACAAGTGGGTAATCATAAAACTCACTGGCATCATGATCCTGCTTGATAGGCCATCACTTCACCACACGCAACCCGTTCTCAACTGCATCCAACTTGGATGTCCAGCTGGGGTAGGTGAACCCAGCTGAACGAAGCCCAGCTGAACGGAAGCTCGTCCCAAGGCCGAGCAGCTGGTGATGGCGCACCCTGCGGTGGCAGCAGCAGCTCTTCCACCTTGAGCCTCGGCGTTTCTGCGGGTGTAGGGATACTTATGTGTGGCTATAAGCTGGTTAATGGTTAGTAGAGGATACTAGCAATGAAAGGGGATATACCTTGCATGCCCCCCATCCCCAGTAACAGTGGAAAAACTGATTTCCTTTAAGAGGCCACCAAAAAAGTAGCACAAGAAAATGCAACTCAATTGGTACCACTTTGAAGGGCCCTCAATCTTGAATTCAAGCAATTGCTGTCAGAGAGACAGGGTAGTAAGACCCTTAGGAACAACAACTGGTTCAACACTTATTTGGTTCGCCCTTAAGCAAATTGACTTGCTCAGGGTTGGAACAGCAATTGGTTCAACACTTGATTATTCAATCAATTGAGCATCTTGAACAACTTCACTCCTCTAATACTCTAATAGCTAAACTCTGAAAAGCCTCTTCTCAGGAGTGGCAGTGAACCAGTAGCTGTCCCCCGCGTCTGGCTGAGAATCATATGGCACCAGCAGCATTGGTGGCAACACAGGTGGGTTGCTGACTGCTGCTCCCCAAAATACCTGGATCACCTGTGCTCTAGGAAGCTTGTGCGTTTGAATGGCCTGAAACCACATTTGAATCTCAACAAACCCTGTCAACTGTTCCCTTGCAAGCCTCGTTCGGAATTTATGCTGTATGACGCACACGTGACTGTGAGGCTGCGTGCATGTATGAATGCCTATGGCTATTTCAATTTTGATGATGTTGAATCATACAATCATGTTCAAATTCATTGACATCATATCATGACATTGATATCATATTATATCTAATTATGCAGGCAGAGTCTTTTTCACCTACAGGGAAAAGCGTTACATGGTCGAACGTGGCAGCAGGTCCAGTGGCTGGAGGCGTTTTCAAGTCGGAAATAAAACAAGTTGGCACAAGGTGAATCGGTGTATTTGCTGAGGCTTTATCGTGGCCACGATTCAAGCAGTTTTGTTGGAGGATTTGTCTGGGCTGCAGGTAGCATCAGCCAAAGGTTGAACCATCGCCATAGCCTGGCACATAGCTATCAAACACTCACGACCAAAGGTCAAATCATAGACAATAGGCTTTGGAATGCAGATACATGGTGCCAGGATAGACGGCATGCTGTGGAATATCCAGCTGCTGTAGATATCAATCGCAATCACAGTGGTCAGCCAGCAGCAGCAATCCAAGCAGTGCAAGTTGCTGCAGCCTCCATGGGTTCTGCTACCAAGAGAAAGGAATGCTTATTAGGCCTGCGCGCAAACACTGCAATGGAACACGTTGACAAATGACCCTTGGAGCCAGGCATGGCAGAAAAAAGTGATTCTGAATGTGGACTTTGTCAATTGATCAGCAAGTGGATGATAAACAGTTGTACAAGTTTCAAATCTTTTTCCCAACTTTCGGAAAGCAACGAGCATAGTAGCGAGACTCAGAAAAAATCACAATCGGGAGCACAAAAAATAGCACAAAAAATCACAGTCGGGAGCACAAAAAATAACACAAAAAATCACAATCGGGAGCACAAAAAATAGCACAAAAAATCACAATCGGGAGCACAAAAAATAGCACAAAAAATCACAACCGGGAGCACAAAAAATAGCACAAAAAATAGCACAAAAAATCACAATCGGGAGCACAAAAAATAGCACAAAAAATCACAACCGGGAGCACAAAAAATAGCACAAAAAATCACAACCGGGAGCACAAAAAATAGCGCAAAAAATCACAATCGGGAGCACAAAAACAAAAACAAAATGTTGATTGGAAGAAGGTTGGTCAGCAGAAATTCCAAAGACAAGGTCAGTACCCAGGCCAGCGTGTAGAAAAAATGGTTGCCCTTATTCGTTTAAAAAGGGGTGACCGCTGGCATAGCCAAAAAAGCACAATCCAGAGCACAAAAAAAGCACAAGAAAATCACAAGCAAATGCCAAAAAAAATGAAGCAAGTAGTTTCGGGAACTTTCGGGAACTTCACCACCTGAAAAAAAATAGCACAAAAAATCACAATCGGGAGCACAAAAAATAGCACCAAAAATCACAATCGGGAGCACAAAAAATAGCACAAAAAATCACAACCGGGAGCACAAAAAATAGCACAAAAAATCACAATCGGGAGCACAAAAAATAGCACAAAAAATCACAATAGGGAGCACAAAAAATAGCACAAAAAATCACAATCGGGAGCACAAAAAATAGCACAAAAAATCACAATCGGGAGCACAAAAAATAGCACAAAAAATCACAATCGGGAGCACAAAAAATAGCACAAAAAATCACAATCGGGAGCACAAAAAATAGCACAAAAAATCACAACCGGGAGCACAAAAAATAGCACAAAAAATCACAATCGGGAGCGCAAAAGATCAGCGTCGAAAATGAATTGTTTTCCGAGGAGTAATATATTGCGAGAGCCCGGACCCAGGGATCGCCCAAATGTATTGGTTTTAAAAGGGTAGGCCAGCCTGGGCCCAGTGATCTCTCAAATGAATTGGTCGTAAAAAGGTGGGCCAGCCCTAGGGGCCCAACGCAGGAACCAATGGGCCCAACCCAGTCTTGTATAACGTAAGTTTTCATATCCCAGAATCGTTTTGGAACCAGCAGAGCGGAAAAACATGGCAATTTTTCAATATTCCAAGAGGTTGGTTTGGTATTTTTTTGTGTTAATTCAAAGCTAGATTAAAACCTTGTGATTGATTGAATAGGATACACAATGATGATGAGGAGGTGACCAGCAGCATTGCGTTTTCTTTTCTTGTTCAGTCCGATGCCAGCAGTTGCTGCCATCCGCAGCCGCTTTGTCAGTGCAAGCCCCATGCTGTATTGAATTTGTAAAGACTTTTGGACCTGTATGATTTGACCCAATGAATATTGAAAAATGTTGGTTATGTTCTTTGCTTTGCACATGTTGCCTGCTTGCAGTTTTGCTACAAGCACAGCAGCTTGCGTTCCTTTCTTGCACCTTGAAACCTGCACAGTTCGACCAGTAGCGTTTTTCCTTGTAGGTGAAGAACACTTTACCGCATATATATGGCCTCATTGATTGTATAATTCAAACCATAGGCATTCATACACGCATGCAGTCTCACAGTCACGTGTGCGTCGTGCAGCATAAATTCCGAACGAGGCTTGCAAGGGAACAGTTGACAGGGTTTGTTGAGATTCAAATGTGGTGTCAGGCCATTCAAACTCACAAGCTTCCTAGAGCAGAGGTAAATAAGGTATTTTGGAGAGCAGCAGCCAGCAACCCACCTGTGTTGCCACCAATGCTGTTGGTGCCACATGATTCTTAGCCAGACGCGGGGGACAGCTACTGGTTCACTGCCACTCCTGAGAAGAGGCTTTTCAGAGTTTAGCTATTAAAGTATTAAAGGAGTGAAGTTGTTCAAGATGCTCAATTGATTGAATAATCAAGTGTTGAACCAATTGCTGTTCCAACCCTGAGCAAGTCAATCTGATTGAGGGCGAACCAAACAAAGGAATGGTCTTGTGGCAAGGACAGTGATTTTCTGATCTGGGGGCCGCCGCATTTCCACCAATTCTTGAATATTTAAGATCATGTAAGACATTGGTTTTGGAAAACAAGATCAAGAACTTAGCTAATTTGTTCTTATTTTTCTTGTGCTTTTTTTGTGGGTTCGGTTGTGCTCACTGTTAGTGGAACTGGGAAACATGCAAGATATACCAACTATATGGGTGTTTTTCAAGCCAGTTTGGGAGCCCCCAAGGTATGGTTGGTTTGTTAGTACAAATTGGTTAATGAGAATTAATCAAGGATTCTTTTGGGGGTTGCCCCCATTTTGAGAAACCATGTTATGGTAGGATTGTGACATCACATTTGTTTCTAACATGCTTGGAGTATGTCACTCTTAGCAGATAGCTATGGTTATTGGCTATTGGAGCTACTGGTGGTTAGTTTCTCACGGATCGTTTCAAAGTTTCTGATAGAAATAAAACAATCGATAGCCATCAGTGATTCGCTGGTAAATCACGATCGTAGCGACGCAATGGTGATGGGTTCGCAGGTGGTAGGATTTAAGCAGCTGACTGAAATTGTAGGACCAGCTAGTTGGTTCAGATCCTTGGTTTTTTTCAAGATTGTGTTCCCCAAATTTTAAGATTAGTTGGTTGCCTAATCCCTTGGGGATGGGTTAATCACCACACAGGATTCAACCAACAAATGTAGGCATTTATTTAGTGACCAATAGTAATTGCAAGCTGATTGGTGTGATGTGCTTGCATCCCAGGAGATGTCAGCCGCATCGCTGAAATGATTGGTATGTTTTGATGGTTGACAATATGGCCAACCAACGGTTGATGACGATTAATTGATGACAACTAGTAATAGTTGATAGTGGCTATAGTGGTGAATGGTAATAATGCATATTGATCGTTCAGAATGGCTATGGGGCTATGGGTCAAAATTGATCAGCCAACTTTCATGGAGGATATTGGTTGGGAACCAGGGGTACACGGTTTTGACCCACAGCCATATCCCCTGGGTCGAGCAATTCACCATCACTTTCACGGGTGATAAGCAACAAGAATTGTTGGAAAACAATGGTACTGTACCTGCAATGATGATACGCCAGGAGTACAGGATGACATGCAGCCATATCGTTGTGAAATATCCCCGCTGTCAACAATTGAGCTGAGCTGACCATCCATGACATCACCACTGCTGTAACGGGCTGAGTTTGCACCTGTACGAATCCCCTGGCTCGCTTGCTGGCTGGTTGGCTTAATGTGGGCTACCGATCAATAATTCTGGTTGGTTAATGGTGGCTAATGTTGGCTAATGTTGGCTTGCTAGCAACCACTAGAATATCTGTAAGAACTGAACTGGTGTTGTTATTAGTCTCCTTTTCACTGCTTTCGTATGTGCGATATTGCCAATTTGTGTTCTTGAACCCCAGTGTCTAGCATATTCTAGTCACTGAAACTGGAAGACATCAACCACCGTTCTTGCCCGTATACATATGTATTGGTTTGTGGGAGTGTGCGATTCCTGATTTACAATAGAAGACAATTATATAAGGTCTTAAAAAGACTCACTTCACGAACAAACTACATACAAAGTATATAAATGAGCAACCTATCACAAAATATCATTACCGAACAAAATGCAAACTATTAAGATGGTGTTTTTTCAAAATACCGGACCCTTCAAAATTATTAATTAATGAATGTCGGATGATTTGTGGGTACCCCTATGGCATGATTTGTGAGAAACCCCTATTAATTACTATCAAAAATAATACGTACCCCTATGGCATGAGAAACACCCTCATGAGCCCCTTGTGATAACCTATCCTGCGCACACTTTGGGCATCGCTGAGGTTCAGTCCCCAAGGTGCTCGGCATCCCGTCCATCCCTTGGCGGCCCTCTCCGGTCGAGGTTCCTGGGAGCTGGTGGTGATCCCCCAGAGTGAACATTTGAGCCATCTTGGATGGTCAAGGGATATGGTGATTTAGAGGGGAAGCAAAGGAATTGTACTGGTTAGTTGAAGGTGATAAACATCTCGAAATGAACCATGTTTGAGATTCGCGGTGAGTGACAAAGGTTAATGATATGGTGGCTTCATGGGGGATTATATACTGGTTAATAATAGGGGATAGTGAACAACAATAAAAACAAAACAACTATGTACTATTCTCAGATTTTCACCTCTTTTATGTTGGTGGTATTGACTCAGCGGTATGATCAGTTCCTTGTACACGCAAGATATCATTCATGAAACAGAATAGTATTTTGGGGAGTTTATCGGAGATTGTATTTGGCATGGTTGAAGATTCGCACGTATAAGAGTATACGATCACTTTTTCCTCACATGGTCGATCTCGGATTATCATGATAGACCTCATGTTCTTGAGGGAATCAGTGCAGGGTAACTCGTTCCGGCCATCCCAAAAAGCAAGTGAGGTGTTTGGTAGGCACAGAGCAGTTTGCGTCCGAGGGTCATTCAGAACAAAGCTTTTGTTACCAGGACAACACCTCCATGAAACCTCTGGATACCTATTGTATACCAGGCTGTCACTGAATTATAGCCAACGCTAAAAAATACATCTTTCCCACTCCAAAAGAAAGGCACAGTTCTGGTGTTGGTGTTGAGTTTGATGATATATTCAACCAACTGTGTTTTAATGGTTGTTTAAATCATCACGATATTTTGATTGGTATTCTCGTTGGCAAGGCTCCTTGGGTTGAAGCTTCGTAAATCATCATACCTTTCTGTGCAAATCCAAACATTTAGCCATGAATCCACCACGATTGATCAAACTTTTGCAAAAGCACTTGTCAGACTTGTCTGATCAATCACGAAATAGTGACAAATTATAGAATGAGCATCAACGACCATTGCTTCGCCAAAATCCAACATTAGCCACCATTGCTTAACGATCCATTCATCACTATGGTGAAGATTTAGCGTGCTTAGCTTTGGTTAACCCCAATGATCATCCATAGTTGGTCAATAAATCGACCAAGCTCCTTTGCGAAATGAATATTGAGTAATCACCACTCTGAACAGCTATTCATTAGTATAGTAGTTAAAGTCTGTGGGTCGAAACCCTGTTCCCTAGGTTTACTGTCACTAACCAATGTATTCCGACTACTATGAATCTTTTTTTCCCCGTAAGATTGGTGGTCAATATTGATCCATAGCCGTATCAGCAAAAAAAGACAGTAGACATTACTAGGCATTACTCACCGGATTAATAATTCATAACCACTATATTAAACATAGGAATTTGGATATGGGGATTTCTCAAAATAGAGAACCCCCCAAATGGTTGGTTTATTACTATGAATGGTTAATATGGGATGATAACTCTGCGTACCCCCATTCTTGGAAACCACCATCTCAACCACAGTTGTTGGTTATTATCATCCATTATTGATGGTTGATACTGACCCATAGATATCCACATATATATCAACCACTCATATATCAACCATACATCATCAACTACTACAAAACCATACAATCGTATAACTAATGCAATAACCATTTGATACTAAACTCATATAAACACCATATATAGCCACCAGAATGCCAAACTGTGCATCTCTTCTAATAAAAGCATACAACCATCATATCAACGAATCATTCACCACCAATTGGTTGGCCACAAAACTCTTTCAGCATGGCAGGCAGTGCGCCCCCAGAACTACCCCAGAGACCGCAGACCTTGGAGGTGCACCACAGTGGCACCGTTTCCAGGTGAAGTTTGTGCCTGGTAACTGAACCTATGGCGCTGTGTTCTTTAATGGACGCTTTTTTTTTTAAACAGGGGGTTTCTCAATCCATGGGGGACCCCTCAAAATTGGCTGGTTTGTTATATACTTGATACTTGCATTTAGCTTGCGGTTGCAAGTCATATGTTTGGAATGTTGAACCAAAATGTCCACCGGACATTTTGGCTCAAGCCCGCTTGTGTGAGACAGTGTTCCACTGGTACTGAAAAACCAACCCCTGTACCTCACACCTGCGGTATCATGGCGAGCTACTCTGCTGCCGCTTCCTCTGTGCCTTTCCCTCGTGAAGGTGGTGATGTGACGGACACCGATGGGATGAGCCAAACTGGCATGGAAGCCTGGTCGATGGTTGAAGCGACCAATCAAATGTTGGTGGAGGAAGATGAGAAGGCAGACTTCCTCTGGCTCCAGGAGCCGTCTACTGAACTTCGTGCTGATTTGATGGCACGCATGGCTGACCTGCAGGAGACGGTGGGACGTCTGCAGGAGGGCATTGA
>VSDK01025698.1:43492-84303 GCA_009767595.1 Symbiodinium kawagutii | reverse complement strand
CCAACCCCACCTCTTGTAGCGATTTCAATCGCACCTCCCAAGGGATGCTGCCAGGGTCTGCTTCCCGACTGCTCAATGCACCGGATGCCATCTTCTGCATTAGGCGTCGCGGGTAGGCCGCGGAGAAAGCTGACACAAGCTCACCTGGGCGAGGTTTCCGTCCGTAGACAGAGGTGGAATCTGGGTGGCATTTATGATCAAATTCTTGAACAGAATCGGAAGTGAAAGATCCTTGGATGACAAAGTGGTTTCCTTTATTTTTGCAAGAACACTTTCCGTCTAGGGGAACCAACCATGGTTTATTATGCAACCATTTTGAGGCTTTTTGGAAGGCACTACCGAAGTTGCAAAAACACATGTGAGTGATTACACATCCCAAACTTACAAGTACTTTGTAGCAATGCAAAAGGTAGAGCCTGCTGCTCCCAGGCTGTTCTACACTGATATACGCACCGCCTTTCAGGGCTAAGGTGAGGATCAAAGCAGTTCGGATGGCCAACATGTTATGGTAAGCTGTGAAAGGGTCCTGAGGGTTGAAACCAAAAGGAACTTCCTTAGAACGCACTTGGGGGCGTCTAAGCGTGCCAAAGGACACACAAGGCATACCAGCATGCCATTCGCGCACGACGCGTCGCAGAGCCAGAGCACAAAGCTCTCGGACGATGCTGCGATCACTAAGGTCGCCAACGCGCAATCTGCGCCCGGCGATATCCATGCCATCATGCACTACGAGGCCAACATCATGATGAGCTTTTGACCAACCACCTTCTCCCCTGAAAATTTCAATGCAATCAAAAAGAAACCCTTCACCTAGGACACGGGGAACGCTATGTTCGGGACTAGGTGACTTTTGGGCATCCTGAAACAAACACATGGATTCCGGTTCGATTCCATGCTCAGTCAAGATCTCTGACACAGGTGATTGTAGTCGGGTATAGAACCCTTTTTGTTCACTGTAGCGCCACATTTCTTGAATGGCGTGAGAGCCTAACTTAGCTCGAACCAAAGCGCCACCGGTCGGTGAAGCATCCGTTGAAAAGATGAAGGGACAATAACCGACCCTAAGATCGGCTTGAGCTGTAGGACCCAAAATAGCCATAATTTGCAGCTCATTTTTGGTTTGGGGGCTGAGACAGAAAACCTCATTTGAACCGCGGTTTCGGCCCTCGTGGAAAACGGAATCCATCAAGGCAAAAAGGGCCCTTCTAAAGAGGAAAACATGTATCCAACAACCGACCACCATGGAGAGAACTTTTCGAGTGCAGGTACCAAGGTGAACTATAGCCAAAGTTATAGAGGACAGGACAGCTATGCGAGGCCGGGGGGCCATCACTCTACCTTTATCCCCATCAAAGTCAGCACCCAGGATGGTTCCCTGCAAAAGGTTCCTCTTCCGCTTTTTCTCGTGTTGCACCAATCCTACAGCCTTATATGCTATGGCAGCATTATCGAAAACTTGGGTATCCCGGAGTTTTGGGTGATCCTTGAAAGCCGTCCTTTCTAGTTTCTGTAAACCAACATGATCGTCTATTGCGAGAAGCTCGACAAAATCTGTTCTAGGGATGGGCAGACGATACTGCAACGTCTGGTGGGCAACCATTGCCCCTGCTAGCTGCTGGAGCACAGCTTTGTGGGAAGCCTGCGCTACCTCTACAGCAAGGTTGTCTCCCATGGCTAAAGTTGCTAAGCAAACCAAGAGATAAGGATGAGAAACAAGTTCGGGGGTCAAGGACTTAAATCCCTCTAACTCAGCTGGCGTGAGTCGACACCTGAATGCATTGCGGAATGACCTCTTTTCACTTACACAAAAAGTATAGTAAAAGTCAGTCAAGTCATCTGCACTGAATCTCATGACCTCATTTGGTTTCAAATGCAACAAAGTCAACATGGAACCAGGGGCCAAGCTACGAGTTGCATCGCTGATCGAAAGCATCCTACTATTTAGATTTTGGGGGTTTATGATAAGGCGGTCATACTGGCTGTCCTTGCTCACAGCGAAAACTCCCACGGCCTCATCCCAGCATTTCTCACTGGCTGGCATCAGGCGGATAGCATCCAAAGAATCCCATCTCCGTGCGAGCTTCAAAAACTCTGAACGCTTACAATTCATCTTCGCCGGTTTGTTCGGCGGCCACAACTCCTGGGGCAACCTCAAAGTTTCTGGATCTAAAAAGGCTGCTTTCACTAAAGGATTGGTTAGGAATTGGCTCGCATCAAAACTTGGAGGGTTGTCCCACTTGATGCGATCAGAAAACACGGGCATGGCTGTGCTATTTGGGGGCGCGACGTGCGCTCCTTCAAAGTCACACTGATGATCATGGTCGGTCTGGCGTTCAGCTGAAAACCGTTTGAAGTGCGAACTATAAGGGTCCAGTTCGGTATGCAAGTCAATTAGAGCTGATTGCAGGTCCTCATCCCAGCTTGACAAATCGAGATGACTAGTTCTACAGCGGGGCAGTTCCTGAACAATCCTAATTAAGTCTTGGTGTTTACCAACAAAGCGACCCAAATCATCAAGTGCAAAGCTATCCAAAGAAAGGTGGCGCTGAACCAAACTCTCCAGGTGCTCAATAACTTCGTGTTGAGCACGTGTGATGCATGCACCTAAGCGTGCCTCAGGAGGGCACTGCTTCGGGCGGCCTAAGGTTTCCCAATTAAGGCAGCAAATGATAAGCTGTACAGAGCGGTGGATCGCCCATAGCTTCTTTCTCCGCCGCCTACGTTTTGGTCCAAGACGCTTGCTTGCCGTCCAACACCACCTGGGCGGAGGGACAGGCCAGATGTCCGAACGTGAGCTCGGATGCACTGTGGAGGAAGGCTCGGTCAAACTACTGATGGCAAAGGCTGTCAGCCCTGTCCTAGAATGAAAGAACCTATTGCACATGCTTAAAACTAATTCGGGCATACTAAAAACTTCGGGAGGACTATGTTTATCACTAACCCCAGGATCGATCTTAGGGATATCTTGTGATGAAGGAGGCGCACTACGTCTGTCATCCGGGCTATCTAGGCATGCTGGAGCTAAGGTTGCATGAATGCTACCCAAGGAACAGCTAGAAGGCTGGTGGCAAACGTTGGCAGCTTCAAACTACTGATGGCAAAGGCTGTCAGCCCTGTCCTAGAATGAAAGAACCTATTGCACATGCTTAAAACTAATTCGGGCATACTAAAAACTTCGGGAGGACTATGTTTATCACTAACCCCAGGATCGATCTTAGGGATATCTTGTGATGAAGGAGGCGCACTACGTCTGCCATCCGGGCTATCTAGGCATGCTGGAGCTAAGGTTGCATGAATGCTACCCAAGGAACAGCTAGAAGGCTGGTGGCAAACGTTGGCAGCCCTCGCACAAAAGTCCTCTGCATCGAATTGGGCACCAGGACATAGTCGAGATTCAGCTGCTTGCGCAGCAATCCCAGCGCCAGTGGTGCAGGCTATCCGCCTGCTGGATCTTCTCGGGCGGCAGCTTGATCGCCGGCTTTTCCTTTCGGCTTCTTGGGCTTCGATTTCGGCTTTGGCTTCTCCTCCGCATCTGGCTCCTTCGAAGGCTTTGCACCTGGCTTCCCCACCGTCGCAGCTCGAGCTTGCAGATAATCTAGGTCTCTCAAGTAGGCCAAGTTTGCACTCAGCCATAGTGGGTCTGCAAGTCGTGAGAATGGCTTCAGGCCCGGCACTTTGCGTACCGGGAAAAACAGGTGACTGTTCGGCTCCGTGAAGCCCGTCAGCAAGTAGGCCAATTCCAGTTTGCCTGAATCCAGGGCCGCCTGCTCGACGAACACCAGCATCCTGCTCAAGAAACCTTTCATCTCCCAATTGCTGGAACGATGAGCGATGTTCCAGCCTTCGCCCAGCAAAGTGGCTACATGAGCCAACAGTCGGTGGTCCTGCAACGGCACTCGCCGCTCCATGTACTCCTTCATCAAGAAGCCGTCTACCTTCTCCAAGGGCACTCCTAGCTCTTTCAAAGCATTCATCTGAGTGACCTCGGCTATGCGAGGAAGGTCCTCCAACTGGCGGAGAAACAATTCTCGCGCCATGCATCCGCGAGCGCCGGTTGAGGTGGACCCTGACTCGCTGCCCGAGCCTGCGGTGAGCAGGTTGGTCATGGTGGTCTGCGGGCGCATCATGCGCTGTATGAGAATGGAGTTCTGCTGCAGCTGCATCATCATGATCTTCTGAACGGGGTCCGTGATGTGCTCGAGGTTCTCCATCAAACCCCCTTCGAGCATCATCGAACTGTCCAGAGCTTCCTTCTCCACTTCTGCCAGCAAACCGTCTGCTTGATGACGAGGAGGGTGCGCCCCTTGTTGAAGAGCGCCTCGAGGCCGGCTGGGGGCAGGACCCGCGAGCCGCTGCAGTCTGGCCAGCTCGGAAGGAGCTAATCCTTGCTGCTGGCCTGCGAACAGAGACACATTCTGAGCAGGTTCTTGGCCTCGCACGGCAGGTCCATTTGGCAAGGGATCGGCCCTGGCAGCTTCCTCTCGCTGTCGCAACTGGGCTTCTAAGTTCCGGATCTGCTCTTGCATGCCAGCTATGTCGGGTGGTACCTCTGGTCCATCGGACCCAAGTAAGTCGACACCGTTGCCACCTTCGTTGCCGGTTGCGTACTCCTCCACAGTGTCCGGATCCAGGCCATCGCCCAGCCACTGCTCTGCAAGGGCCAAGGCAGAAGAAGCATTGGGGAACCCCACCACAGCCTCCTTGCGAAACTGAACCAGAGTAGTTTTCTTCAAAGCTTCCCCTCGAAGTGAAGTGGCCTTTGCAAAACCTCCTACATAGTCCCAAGGCAAATCCACCAGCAAGCAATCGCCGGTGCCCAAATCCCGACCTCGATTCGAGGCCAAGAGCACCTCGCCAGTATAGAACACGGGTGCAGGCTGCGTCTCTGCTGTTTGCAAACTCTCCAGCGTACCTCGAATGGACTGGATGTCGGGCACGAGGAGCATGAAACCGCCAGCCCGAACCATCAGAGCATAGCATACTCCGAAGACATAGCGATCTGCTGCCGGCGCCTCCAAAGGCATGTCCAACCATAGAGTAGCTCTTTGCAAAGGACTGGAATCCGAGACCTGAGCTACCAAGGCCTCGATGTCCTGGCGGCTCACCGGCCGCCGGATGCCATCTGCCGCGGCCATACTTGACCTGCACCGGCCAAGTAGGCTTCTGCCTCAGCGTGCGATGGGAAGGCGTGGCTCACAGACTGACGGGCAAAGCCGCCAGTAGTGCCCTCACCAACCGCGTCCAAGTACAGGTTGTAGTCCGTAGTCCAGCAACCCTCAGGATGATTCGGCCCACGCAAAACAACGTAGACCTGATTGCGATACGGGATGGATGGTGAGGTCAAGTCGCAAAAGATGCCCTCCAACCTTCGTGCAGCAATCACACCAGCCCTAAATGCTCGACCAATACGAGCAGCAGGTGTCCACACAGCGTCGGTGCCCCGAAGCTGCGTCTGAAGCCCCAAAAGCTGAGGCGAGGATACAGCAGCCAGGTCGTCCGGGCCGCTGCTGTTCAAGAGCCGCTCAATTGCAGCTCGACTCACTCCGCCTCGACTTGAGGCACTGGCAGGCGCAGAAGGTGCAGCGGTTACCTCAACTCCGTCAGAGTTGGGGATCACAGCCACAGTAAGCCTTAAGCTGAAACGCTCAAAGCTCAAAGTCAACTCCCGCACCTCCCTGTCCTCTTGACGCATTAACTGCGTCGATGGTGGTATTCAGCCAAGCGGTCCCGAACCCCCTCAGCAGGAGCTAGGTATTGCAGCAAAGCCCTTGCCACCAGGGTGAGGCCTCTTCTGCAAGAGGTGGATGTTGCAACCAAAGTTACAATGCAGCCCCAGATGAAGCCAGTCACCAACAGCAAGATTGCACCGCAGGCTATGGCACCCCACGGACACCCCGAACTAAGAGGGGCCCAGAAACGCAGCTCTCGAACTACGTCGAGGAGATGCACACCCCAACCCATAAGCTTGACCCGAGAAGCTGTGGGCCACTGTTGATCTTACCTGACATGGGATGAAGAGGCATATATATATATATATATATATACATATTGTGTCAATTCATTCATTTATCTATCTGTTTTTCTATACATTCAATCTCGCCACGCCGATGCACGAGAATCTGCTAGCAAGCGGCTGTGACCACCAGCTCATTGATTTCATCTGGAAATCGGTGTAGCTGCATCGCGGAGACTGCATTCAAGGTCATCTTCTTGATGTCAAAGTCTTCCTCAGAGAAAGTCAACAACAAAGTGCTTCTTCTCAAGAAAGCTTGCAGAAAGCTTTGTCTGACACTGCATTATGAGACAGCCTATAAGCCTTATTTAGAAAGCCAGAAAGCTCTTACAAGTCCTAATCATAAAGCCTTATAAGCCTTATAAGCCTTATGTATAAGTCTCAATTCAGCAGCTTAGCATCAAGGCATCACTGCGGCTCGACTCAGCTGCTGACGCTTTCAACCCCTGCCAGAGTCATCAGCTCTTCCTAGTGACCTTTTCGGATGGCGTCGCTCTTCAGCTGTTCAATCAAGGGAACTCCAGCCTGAGGCATGTCAGAGAACCCCCTGCTTTGGAAGCTCCCTCGGCTCCACTTGCCTTGAAAGACGTCACAACCTCCTCCAACTTTTGGAAGGTGGTAGTTCACCCACTTCTTTCTGCTCCTGGAACAACGAAGCTGTGGAACAAGAAAAAAAGACAAGGATGAAAAGATGAATCGGAATCAGATCGGTACGAGTCAAAACCTCAGTGCAGCGCCCTACTCAAAAGCCCAAACGAGATAAAATGATCCAGGTTGAAATGTTGAATTACACAATTGCAAGGTGCTACAAGCTTTCTATAGATTAATGTCTACACATCTGCATATATGCTTGGCATATCTGCAGTTACATCATTTTTCATGTCTACATATATGTTAATACGATAAAATTGTTTCATGTACAAAAGTGTGAAAGATGTACAGACAGTGATGAGAGAACATGACATTCCTCTCGAAGACTTTCACCCCAAGACATGCTCGGAGTGATGAGCCATCTCTGCCTGTGGGACACCGAATCTCACAGTGGTCCCTACGAGGCGACCTGTAAATTCCGTTCGGGGGTGAAGCCATGGTGATGAGATAAACATGGAAGCTGCAGTTTTGGATGGCACCCAACCTGAGAGACACTGCGTGAAGGGATGAGTTCAGCCGATGTTAGCCTACCCGGGCACCATCAACGCGAAGAAACCTGGCCCTGGAGAAGAGGAGACCTTCGTTGAGGAGAGTCCCGTGGCCAAAATTTGTCCAGAGGATTGGGTCCAAGCAAATTAAACCAGGGGACCGTTCGGGGTGTAGCACGGCTGCGGCAGCCTGGTCTTTTTACTTGAGCCAAACGTAACACACTTAAAGGTTCAACCCGGACCTTGCTGGGTGATGGGCAGTCTATGTGTTACCGTACATGAATGGGTTGGTCTACTCCTATCATACACGACGGATGCATAGCTCATAGTAGTAATTGGTGATGACTATATACTGTACATATACCAGGGCTACGGGGTACAGAATATTTCAACTAAGCAAAGAGAAAGGTGGGAAAGCTTTCGTCAATTTCTGGCGCGGGATGCCAAGAGGACTTTGAAAGAGTTTGAGATAACACCGGTCGCTGTGGGATTCATATGTCACGAATCTGAAAAAACAAACTCAGAGAAGGTCAAGCAGAGAGCATGGTATAAACTGCTACGCAGAATTACCTATGACAAGGTGGTCAAAGCCATCAAGGCCGTCTTCCAAGAAGGGGGCCAATGTCAACAAGTACAACAAGGGCAAGAGACGGTGGACCACTTGGACGGGCGGGATGGTGATATCCAGTCCAACTCCGACGAAGAGATTCTGGACGAATTCGAGTCGGACTCAGAAGTGCGACGCAGAATGCAAGCGCAAAAGAATCGGGGGGGACCTGAGGCAGCACGAGGCAAAGACTGGAGAACATCAGACTACTTCAAGCAGGGAAGCATTGAGGCCATCAAAGCAAGAATGAAGTGTCACCGCAAAAGATACGGTCGTTGGAAGCCAAATTTTTATATACATGTTTTCACCTGCCTTGACTTTTTTCAGTTGATAGCAGCTGAAGTCTCCTTGGCCATTCGCCTTCCCTGTTTGTCGAAGTCTTCTGCACCCTTGGTCAAAGCGTTGATGTCAAACTTGGTCCAAAGCGCCTCGGGGAACATCAGGAGACAGCAGGAAGGACGTCAACAAGAATGCTTCTGGATATTGGAACCATGAGTTATGATATCAAATTAATCCTCTAAACCCCATGGTGAACACCATAGTATCATGTTGTCTTGGTGGATATCACGTATACCAAGCATTCATTTTTGATATTACCAACCAAATGAAGCGGGATAATAGGGGTTGACTGCAAGGGATCTGATATGACAAATGAGACATCCGAGGGGCAGTCTTTCATTATCATTTTGGAATGGTTTGGCGAAGGGCAAAGTCTGCTGTGGCTATTTGTGTTTCTTTTAATAATTCTACACTTTGTTATTAGTAATTCCCAGCCTATTTGCTGGATATTATCTTCTGTGTGTGTGGACTACAAAATGTCAGCAAGGCCACTCTGTGGTTCGGACATTGCTGAATTCGTTCACCGTGGAGCTGTGATCGATGTAGACCTTGTAGATCTGCTGCAAAAGTCTCAGGTCCTTCGAGTAGCTGCGTCCAGGAAAGATATTCGAGGTCCAGCGGCCAAGTTGTCTTATGCTTGGTGAAGAACATGGAAAAAGAAGCCGAGATAATAGCAGCCGGCATGTTTCGCTAACAAGTAGTTTGGTTGATTCGTGCGATGAAGGCAATGATGTGATACTCTGCGATGCAGAGAGCAGCCCACAATCGTCCAGTCCTTTTCGAGCTGGAGCAAGTCTGGGTAGGTCTGGATGGGCAGGTTGAAGAGCGTTTGGGCTTTCACCGAGTCCTCTCACAAACAGATTCGCGACAGAGGTTTTGGCAAGCACTGGGTATGCTAGGTTTGGTACGATGCGTAAGTCACTAGGGGCCCCATGAACTGTATCAAGCAAATGAATATCGTGAATTCCAATGAATTCCAAGCACTTGTGGGGTGTCCTCACATTTCCGCTGGAACTGTTTGACATTGATGTCATACTTCTTCATGAGTTCCTTGGTCCCAACAAGTTTCAAGATGTCCCGAGAAGTCACAAGAAGTCCCAGGAAGTGCCAAGAAGTCCCAAGAAGATCCAAGTCTGCCAAGTCATTGCAAGAACAACCCTCTTGGAATGGGCACAATGCGGAAGGGTTCTGTGTGTTGCTGTCAAGGCTCTCCCTTTTCCAGCGAGACGTCGAAACCAGGTCCCTCCTTTTTGAAGACCTCGGCAGAAGCTATGGCAAAAGACAAGAAATACCTCTGGCATCCTCTAGCTGAAGGATTACTGTAGCACCTTTCCACCTTCTGCTTTTGCTTAGCGAGACGGATCATCGGAGCCTACTGTGTCACTTTGGTTCAAATGGTGGTCGAATAGCCAGAAGGATTGTCACACAGATTCTTCACAAACTGGGTACCCAAAACATCCCCAAAAAGAGATCATTCCGACCGAAGCTGTGAACCTTGGATGGGACAAAGCCGTAGAGGAAAGGATAGTCCCGCCTGTAAACGCTCCTTGCACTCGGTCGAGAAATCCTTCACCTGCGGAGTAAGCAGAAGCTGGAGCAGAACTGAGGAAAATCTGCATGTGAATGGTGGGAGTATGAATGGTCCATGTTGACCCCGATGACCTGGTGACTCGCACCATGCCATACCGTGGCACATACCGTGCCATACCCTGCCCCTGTAACTTGTCCGCTCCTGCTCCTGTGTGACTTGAGAGAAATGCTGTTTCACCTCAATGGTCATTCTTCGAACAACGTGATAAGAGAGCGCAACGCCAGGGCAGCCCAGTCATGCCTTTTGTGATGTTAGTCATAGCTAAGGACTTGCCGTGAGCAACCAGCATTGTTAAGAGCCATCAACCAACTGCCATTTACCTTATGGACCACTATTGACCAATATCAACTAATATCAACCACTGCTCCCAGCATTCTTTATCATTGATCATCCACGAATATTCAGCACCAGGGCTACACACTCTGACCATGTGCCGGTCTTCCGTCAGAGCTTCGTCCTGCGAAGCTCTGTGGTGCTTTTGTCGGTTGGTTCATGGTCAATGATGGTCAATAGTTCACCACAATGGTCGCAATACGGATGGTTGACGGTATTGACAATGGCAAATCTTGGTCAGCAACGGTGTTTAATGCTTGATTCTTGGCTATTTTGTGCTTCATGATCATGAAGAGCATGGGATAGTAGTCAACTTCAGGGACAGACAGGTGTCCTTCAGCGAGCGCCACATTTTTGTCAGAGCCTTGGCGTCTTCGTATTCCTGGGCGGCAAGCACTTAAAGCTGGTGAGCCCACTGGTTTCTGACATGCACATTCCACAGCTGCACAAGATCTCAGAATGACAATGAAAGTATGAGTCGATATGAGTCGTTCGATCGACTGTATATCTACTTTTCTGATGTGCAGCAACTGTCGAGAATAGGACTTGTCAAAACAATCAGAATTTGTGGCCTGAACATCGTACTGGCAGTTGTACAGCTCGAGCATGCAATAACGTTCTCGGACATCCTTGCGAATGGAATGGTCACTGCCCGGGCGAGTTCAAACAGGGATTTTTAAGAAACTGGAAGATGCAATGTGCAGTCCACTTCTTGACACTAGCTTCTTGCCGCTAGATTTCACACGCGTCGGATTCGGTCAGTCAAGTTTCCTGCAAAGAGGCGATCACGCACGGTAAATTATCCTAATCTGTTTCATTGCATTGTGTCCTGCATTCTGAGCTCCATGTCCATGGAAACCACCAGAATCTTGGAGATGATGCTGAGGATGAATTTCCTGGCAAAAAAAAACAGATTTAGGTGTCAGGGGGCACCATTGTGCATGGCAAACGCAAACAAGCCCTAGGGACAACTTGTCCAACGAGTCTGACGTTTCTTGCAGGTCATCCTCAGCTAAAGTCAGCTAAAGGCTTCAAGGCATCAACCCCAAACAGCTGGGGACGCAGTGGAAGAACTTGGAAGACATCTTGGAAGAACTTCATTGACTTGCACCACTTGCGTCAACTGCATCACTTGCATCACTTGTATCTGCAAAACCGTCAAGGGTTCGTGCTCAAAATTCTGTGATCTCTGACTGAATCCTCGTAAGATCCTCACAAGATCAGCCCAGGCGGTTGCCTGGCAAATGACCCTTTTATTGGAAACACAAACCTTAGGTTGTTTCAGGATATTGCTTTTGTCGTTTCACAATGATTGTAGAATGTCAGCTCAAAAAAAAGGACATCAAACATGCCTGGTTGATGGTGGTTTACTCCCCTATGAAAAATATTAGTCAACCAACCAACCAACCAACCAACCAACCAAATGCTGTTGCCTGGGCGCGTGTTTCGGGCCATGTAGGCCAGCTGGCGCAAGATGTCGCCATATCCAGCCACCCAATCCATGGCCTCCGTGTCAACAACTCATTCCGTAGCAATATGATGGTGTCTCAAAATAGGGACACCCCCAAATCTACCAGTTTATCAACCCGTTACTATACCAAACCAATTTTTGGGGGTCCCCTATTTTGAGAAACCGCCATAGCGACCACGGAGGCAGAACACAAAGTAGAACACCCAGAGTGACAACGACAAGCCAACCGTCAAGTACACCAACACTGGTGAGATCCAGCCGGTAAAGCTACAGTTGACCGTTCTGTGTCCGTGCTCAGCCAGGTCTTAACAAGATGAAACGCAAAAGTTGCCTCTTGTGCCTGCCAAAAATTTGTTGAAATCCTCATTGAATCATTGGGCTCATCGAATGTGAGCAGCAAACAACATCACGACTTTGATCGCGCATACTTAGATCACACATGCGCCGCTGCACCTGTGTTCTGGTGGCTGCAGCAGCGCAGGTGCAGGTCATCTGTCAGAATTCATTTTTTTTCTTGATCTAAAATTGAGACCCTTCTCTTTTGGGAGCCCAGGTAGGTTGTTGAACGAGTCAGTCTCTTTGCAGAACAGGCTCTTAGCAGGTTAATTTCCAGCATTGAGGTTGGTTCTATATAATGACATCATTTGATGACACTTTCCAAGGATCGTGGTCTGGAGATGGAAACCAAAATGGCTTCAGTCCAGGGATCTGACGTGACCATGGCCGTTCAAGTGTGAATGTCGTCTTACTGAAGCCGCACTGCACAATGATGCGCAACGTAATCTGCCAAGCTTTGTCCAAAGCGCGTTCTCGTTCTTCTTCCGGTCATTCTGCTTATCTTTGGCAGATTGGTGGCTCAACCCTGATTTCCTTTGGGGTTGCAGGTCTCTAGAAATAGGTGCTTCAGTCAGGAGGCGTAACCATCGTGTCGCAATGAGGCATCGCCAGTGGCAGACCTTAAATCTCTTCACAAATCATGAAAGTGCTGGATCAAGCGGACGTGGAGCACAGCAAACAAAAACCTCAAGCATCCTCGAGCCCTCACCTTGTTCTTGAGCGTAGTCTCAAAGCAGAAATAGGAACCTCGACGGATGTTCCATGCTGAAACGTTCCCCGACATTGCAAGGCGCAGTCTGGGAAGTAATCGTCCGCGAAGAAAGAAAAGCTGATGTTTTTTCACCACCACTTTCCAACATTTGTCGATGATTTTTTATTTCAAGGGAACTGGACCCTTTGCCGGCAGGCAAACGCCTTCGGACAGCGCTCAAAATCAAAAAAAGAACTGGACCCAGTTTCTGGGTTCCAAACCATTGTGTGTAACCCGAACCAAAGTTGCCTCTGAAGACAAGATCAAGCATTCATCCAATTGCTCGCGATCCAATCTTCGATCCTGGGTTCAAAATGACATCACAGCGGACAGCATTTCCCAACGTGAGCCTCTTTTTCTGTTTCCATTTTTTTTGAATGCATTGCGCCAAGTGATTGGATCATGAAAATTTTGAAATACACCGCCAAATCTGACAGTGTTGATTGACATCGCTTGATTGACGTCGGAACCTTCGGCCACCAAGTGGGGGGCCAACATTTGAAGTGATGGCTGATATTTGGCAGCACAAAATTGGTTTCATGTAGTCGGCTGAAACTTGATATTTCTAGTTCGCTATTACTGGTGAAAAACACGCGCGAACTGTAGCCAGAAAACTTTCCAAGAGAAAATCAGTCAATCAAGAAGGCCTCTAGGATCAGTCAATCACAATCCCCAATGATGTTTCAGCAGCAACCAATAACACTTATCAATCCCGTTGTCCTTTCGAGCCAGACCATGCTTCTTCATGTTTCTGAAACCATTTTTGACCAAGAGAACCGATTGTTTCCGGGCTCTTGGCATGACAGCCAAGGCCATCACAATTGCTTTTCAACAACGCATTGCTGACGGGGGACTGAGGCCAGTTCAGGCGGTGTCCAGGTTGCAAGGCCGTAAAGACAATGTCAACCTGCCGGTCGCCCCAATTCTTGTCATCGCAACCGCCGTTCACAAAAAAATTGATTGAATCCGTTTAGGTTTCGGTGAACATTGTCATGATCATGCGCCATGGCGAACCGAAAGATTCGAAAAATGTATGTATAAGTCAAACGATGTCCTGGAGCATCCCAGCGATGAAGCCATTGTTTTGGTAGGATGGGCCGACGAATTTCCATACTTGTGTGATTGTTCAGTCAAGCTGATGAAATCTTCAACCAACAGACTCCCAACATTCAACAACGCCTCTGACCGAATAGGGCAAGCGCAAGGTTGATCGAAATAGTCGTCGATGGCCGGCTTCAAATTGCCGATTCTCAGCAGCTCTTCCATCTCCTGACAATGGGATTACCATGTTAGCCCATACCAATTAATTAGATGGGCCCATGGGGCGCAACGCTGGCGATTGATTCAGCAATCTGTTTGCTTCTTCAAGTAGGGTTGTCATTCATTTTGAATCTTTGCCGCTGTCATGATGAAGTACATTATGATAAATTGACCGTCCAAATTTCAATGGGGCATTACGAACCGAGCGTTGGATGTATTTGTACTTGGTCGGCAGCCCTCACCTTCTCCGAGTCATCTACCTCTGCTGACTGATCTGCGGAAACTGCTGGGTGAGTCCAAGTCACCTGCACGAGCGATCAACAAATTTGAACTTAAAACCCTCGCCTCTCCAGAGCAAAAACTTGGGGACACTTTGCTTCAATACGTCTGGCACGGCGCCTTCACGCAGTGAAGCTGCAACAGTTTTTTGAAGAGCCCCTGCATCTCCGACCGCATCTCCTGTCTCAAGGTCAACGACTCCTAGTCTGCCTTTTCTGCTCAGCCATCATTACCAAACAGTCGTGTTCACCACTTCGCTCTTGCACCAGGCCATTTAAGTCTAGAGCGAGATGTTTTGTTTCCACATTGAGTCAAAGCGTGTTCAGCAAATCACAAGTAGAAGGTTTCACCATCAAAATACGATTGTTTCCAACTGAACAATCTTACTCTATGATCTGCACAGGAATTCCTCACTGTTTCTCAAATTCTTGAGAATTAGATTGCTCTTCGCTGGCCATGAAACTTCATGGAATCCGTCTTTTCCCTCCCCCTTCCATACCTTGCTAAAGCAAGGGGGACTGACGCTAGCTTTCGTGACAAGCCGTGTGGTCCCCAATCAAAGGCATGCAACCGGACCCCAATTGTGGCCTGCTCTCGAGCCCTGCGAGCCCTGTGCCCACGGTAGATTGCTTGAATCTTTCCTGCGGCCGCCTGGGCAAAGACTCTTGCACAGCGGTCGATGCTGTTGCTTGGAAGCCGCAGTCTTGGTCTTGTGCACTTGATGCACAGCTGGCGCACAGCTGATGCACTTGGGGATAACACCATTTCGACCACGCCGCGCCTCTTGCTCTGCCAAGTCCACTGCCGGTGTCTTGACATCCTGCGCAGGGTTGGTCATGCGCCATAAACCACTCCTTTTTTCACCACATTCCTCAGAACAATCATGAGTGATACTTGATGGTTGGCCCAAAAATTCTCTTGGTCACCAAGGCTCATGAACCTGGCGATCGTTGTGACTACTTCAACCACGACGATCCCCTTTCGCTTTGCTGCAAGCCAAGTTCTGATCACTCCCCGTGTCACGGGTAATAAATGGTTGATAAGGGTGGCGCGGAAGAAGGTTGATATAAACGACCATCAATCCAGCCTCACAGGTTTATTTTTGGCTTATAACATAAATCACAAGTCAAAAAATATGGTTTGTTGTATGGTCACAAACCAGTAATGGCAACTATATAAGTCTCATAACCTACACAATACTTCGGCGCTACCACTTGTAGTTGTACCACGGTTGTACTTACATAGACTATAGCAGCGCTGGTTACACCAGCTATACACCAAGTACAACATCGGTTGCACCATTTATAGTTATACCTTAATGATATCGTGTTCAAACACTCATACCATAAAGTTATACCTTCGACACAAGTGATATCATAACTGTCTTGACTATGGTGAGTATAATGATTGTTCCACAGCAGCTATACACAGCTTTACCTCTGTTCGATATATCATAATTATAAACTTGCCATAGTTATACAATAGCCGTCCATATCCAAATGAATATGCCACACTTGGACACACATACACTATAATATTTGCACTTAGACCAACTACTGCAGCACCCCTCCTGCAGTCTTGTTTGGCTACTCTGGCCAGCCAGTCAGGAGCTTACCATTAAAACGTGGAACGTCAAACACGACCTGGATGCTTCAAACATCACACACTTGATTGTTGTTGGATACTTCTGGTAATTATCCCCAAAAGCACCTTTGTTAGCTGGCATTTCTTGGGGATAACCATGGGGGAGAATCACCAGCAAGGTGCAGCAGTAAGCTCAGGATTTCTCTGCTTCATCATTTGCATTGACTTCGTTGCAAGTGAGATTGAAGGGATACAGAAAACACCAGTTTTTTCTTGAGTTCCAAGAACAAATGAATGCATCATGAGAGATCCAATTGTATGGTAAGGTGGCTTCTCACGGTCAGGACCTCCCATGATCATTCACATAATACGACAGCTGACCGTTGACCCTGAGTCATGATTTACCATAATCAACCATAATATGATTAACCATGATGAACCATAATCAACCTAATCGATTCCCATTTTTCAGTGCTCCGGACACACTTGTTCCTCCATTTTTCCTTGATACAATGCAACAATCTGAAAATATTGGGAGTGTCTACCTACCCAGAACAGAAACCAAAACCGTTTGCTTCCATGGTATTTGGCTCAATCAGCACCTGTGGTGGAGGAAGCTTATATGAGGGCTCCGAAAACATTAAACAAGCAAGCTAGCGTTTTGACAGGCTGCAATGGCAAATGGATGATCGAACCTCAAACAAAACAAGCACAGGCTGCGAACGTGGCATTGGAAGGGCCAAGGAGAAAAAAAAAGTTATCACACCCAACATCAAAAAATCTCAGAATACACTGTAATTCCAACATCAAAACCTGATCTTAAGATTCACCCCCTGATCACACATTAGAGCACGCTATGCCATGGCGTACTGTGACATACAACGGCATACTGTGGTTTGCTATGGTTTTCACTATGGCTTTTACATGCTTTTACTGTGGCATACTATGGCATACTATGGCATACTATGGCATACTATGGCATATGAATCGGAGAAAAAACTCCAACGCCGGCTCCAGCCTCAGATGCTTCGATCAAGTCGTGATGGACCTTCCCCATGATGGACCCGTCTTGCTGCTCAAATGCTTCTCCAGAGGCACCTGTGGTGGATTTGTCCCTTGATCGGATGTAGAACAACCCCATTCATAAGGGTGTGGTTCTGCACGAGCATGCCTGTCGTAACACATCATCGAGAAAACGGCAAGAACATGACCATTGTACGCCACAATCACGAGAAACAATCAGAATAATGCAATGTTAGGCTTGAACATTACATCAATCATTCGCAAAACACTTCAATATTCTACCCAAAGACAAAAAGGTTGGAGCTTTGCATGGAGAGCATGAATTTTGGCAGCTCTGATCATCTTACTCGTCTGATTCGGGTTCGGCTCTTTGACTCATTTGTGGATATCCACTGTTTGCCCTTTGCCGGTCGTAAGTCGCAGCTTCCTGACACCTGCTTGCTCAACAGGGACTCCCAGGACATGAATAAGGATGCTGATGACAATGATTCTGATGGTGATCAACAATTGCTCAGCTCCGCTTCCGCCACTGCTGTGCCCAGCCTCCATCTTCAATTGGCCCTGAGCGGCTCCTGCTCAAGACCTCTGCATCCTGCAGCGCCGTCGAAGCTGCCCCTTCTTCCCCAGTAGCACTAACCATCATTATGCTCATTTTTCAACCAGACTCGTACTTATGAATTGACTGGACTATCCTTTCCATAGCCATTCTTGATTAGCCGTTGGCGGTGCGTCAATTGGTTCTGCGAAGGAAGAAACTACTGCGCTCACCGCGTCCCTTTCACCTACTGATTACGTACTCCTCACCCAAAAACCTGGATTGAAGGGAAAGGCTATATACATGTTGGAACCGCAAAACTTGGACGGCGTCACCTGCGCCGGCGGCCCTGCAACTGGGAAGTCAATGGCAGCATCGTCTTGACGCTGCCTGATGAAATGGGTGGCACATCGCGTGGATGCGGCTGGCGTCATCCATCAAAACTCGTCGAGAGGCACAAGCAACCGGAAAAAAACTCAAGCCCTCGATTTCTATGGGTACGATTCAAAACAGATGGAGGTCTGAAGGGGACCAAAGGAATGTGCAATTTCATGGACGACCAAGCAACGACATGTTCACAAACAAACAAGGTGTTCTTAAACTGAATGGTCGCCGAACCGATTCTAATGTTGTTTTGACACTGGGTGATTTTGCCATTTCTGGAAATAAGTCCCCCAAGAGGCTTATGTCAGGTACAAGTATATATCAAATGATTTATACCAGAGCTGTCGGTCATGTGAATCGCAAAGTGCCAGCAACCATCGACCAAGTTCGGCAAAAAATATTTGTTCCTTACAATTGGCTGGGCGCCAAAAATACTCTGAACCACGCACAAGAAGAGCAAGCAACAAAGTTCTGGTGAAGGAAGAGGCCAGTAACGACGTTGGGATTGCGAAGGAGAAACAAATCCAGGAGGAAAAAAAACAACAGCATCAAATAAATTACAAGAATCACGAGCAAACCATCAACCTTTTGCCCAAGCTGGCAGAACCAAGTGTATGCATGTATGCATGTATGCATGTATGCATGTATGCATGTACGCATTGTATGTATGTACGTATGTATGTATGTATGTACGTATGTATGTATGTATGTACGTATGTATGTATGTATGTACGTATGTATGTATGTATGTACGTATGTATGTATGTATGTACGTATGTATGTATGTATGTACGTATGTATGTATGTATGTACGTATGTATGTATGTATGTACGTATGTATGTATGTATGCATGCATGCATGCATGCATGCATGCATGCATGTATGTATGTATGTACGCATTGTATTGTATTGTATTGTATTGTATGTATGTATGTATGTATGTATGTATGTATGTATGTTTGTATGTATGTATGTATGTATGTATGTATGTATGTATGTATGTATGTATGTATGTATGTATGTATGTATGTATGTATGTATGTATGTATGTATGTATGTATGTGTGTGTGTGTGTATGTATGTGTGTGTATGTATGTGTGTGTGTATGTATGTTTGTATGTATGTATGTATGTATGTATGTATGTATGTATGTATGTATGTATGTATGTATGTATGTATGTATGTATGTATGTATGTTTGTATGTATGTATGTATGTATGTATGTATGTATGTATGTATGTATGTATGTATCTAGATATCTTTCAAAGAATATACAATCCATCTATGTATCTATCTATCTATCTATTTATCTATCTATCTATCTATCTATCTATCTATCTATCTATGTTTGCATGTATGTCTTTATGTCTGTACGTACGTATGTACGTATGTAGGCATGTAAGTATGTACGTTACGGTACGTTACTTTAGGTTACGTTACGCTACGTTACATTATGGTACGGTATGGTATGGTACGGTATGGTATGCTATGTAGGAACCTACGTACGCTTACGTACGTACGCATGCGCGCGCGAATAAACTGATCCGCACCTGAAATCGGTCACCTTTCGCTTGGCCTTGTCAGCCTCCAGCACACACTGTATTCTGAGACATACCAGCTACATCTCTTAGGAGCACAATCTTTCTACAATTTCCATTGCACTCAGATTGGGACTTCCATACTGGTCTGCCGCGGCTGGGCCTGCCAGAAATTCAATGGGACTGCCAGACTTCGCTCTGCTTTTCAAAAAGTTGGCTTCGATGCAATTGTACCGTTCCGTGTCTTCAACTGGAGACTCAAACAGCACAGCCACATTTCAAACAAGAAACCCACAAGCTCAACAGTGATGTGGTGTTTGCTTTCGCTGCGCCTCATACGGCTTCATGTTCAGCCATGATCCTACTGACCTTGAAGCAACTTGGGCACATCAGAAAAGGTGGAGGAGGTAATGGGTGAACGAATGGGCGCATTGCTGGATGGCATTGCATTATTGCTGGTGTTACTTGAACTTGGGACGGAGTGTTGGGGATTCAACCTGAGGTAAGTAAAAGCAAAACACCAAACCAACATACAATATACTGTGGACGTCTTAGAACTTCAGCTGCTTTTGCTACCAGGAAGGCACGATGGACACGATATCAACATTCAGTAGATCTAATACGTGTAAAACAATAATCCCTTGGGATAACCGTTGGAAGACCAGGACGGTATATAGAAGGGGGGCGCGGGTACGCATTGTTCTTGCAGCAGAAAACTATTTGAAGCAAACATGAAAGAGTACTGAGTACTTAGTCACAGTCGTTTTTGCCTTGCTGTGAACTCTAAAATTCCATAATTTAGAGGCTTGACATGATTTGACGACCACCCTTCTCACCACTACATACGATCATAATTCTGTAACTAGCGACGTATCCAACCTCCAACAAGATCGCTGAAGTTACTGAACATATTCACAGTGTGTGTAAATTTGTACGTGATTGTATAGGGTACAACTACGGTAGGAAGCTGAACGGATCAGACATCTGGACTCAAGCTTCGCTTTCGCTTCCATTTCTGTTTCGCAGTATCGGTCAACTTCTTGATTGGTTCAAAAACGTGCCTTTGTTGAACTTAGCCAAGTTTTTGCAAACTTTGGGGCAGCCCATGTAAATGTCGCTTCACTTGCTTGATTCCTTTGAACATTGCGGACATTTGCTGTGAAAGTGTTGCGAATTTCAGTGAGCAATTCCGCTCAAAATAGTTTGCCCTGTCATGGCGCAAGATTCCCCTTTCTCCAGGTTCTTGCCTGCGCATGAAGAATGAGGAATTATAGTTGGTGAACCAAATGAGTCGCACTAGTTGTTCTCCAAACAACAATTTTATTCTGGTGATTTCGCTGGGATCACGGAAAATAGAAGAGAATGTCGCAAGCCCATCTAAGCATTTTTGGACAGCTGCAAGGGCTGCTTTAGCACAAAGAAACTGGGCTCATGGCTGTTTGAACTTGAACTGAGTCGTCTCTGACTTCATCACCTCCACTGCCTTCTTCACTGCCTTCTCGCTCAGGCTGCGGCCATAATTGCACAGCCCCCCCCGGAAAAAAACTATCTGCGCATTTCTTTCCTCGGGCCGCTCGCCCAACTAACGATCCACGGGTTTATGGACACTATTTGAAAATATGATAAGGAAACCTATAAGGAAATGAAAACAAACTACAAACCTCAAAGGCGATGAAGAAATATCATCAAAGCGGCCGGCAATTCGTAATGTGGAATATAAAATAGCGGGAAACGCGTGAAGAGAAATTACATGACATACATGACTCTCCCGCAGCCTTCCCTCGTCCTGCCTCAGTCTTGACTCCTCTTAGCGCACTGCTCAACCACGTTCCGACCGAGGGATGCTTCGCAAATCTGATCACGCTGCGATGGTGTCCGGGGTTCGCAAAACTTCACTGAAGCTTCATCTTTCTGCAATTATCGAATCTCCTTGAATTATCTTGAACTTACACTTGAGGCCAGCACGGAACCGGGTGAAGCGGCCTCATTGGAACCTCAAAGTGAAAAAAAACAATGCTGCCACTGCCACACACTGTCATACCCAAATTGCGGGCCACCCTCGACGGGGCAAAGAGGAGAATGGCAGGGAGAGGCATGTGGAATAGAGAAGTGGGTGAACAGAAGGCAAAATGGTAGGGCAGGCTGTGGCGCTGACGAGGAAGGGACAAAAAGCTCCAAGGATGGGCAAAAGCCAAGTTGAGCTTTGACACTTAAAACAAATAAATGACCAAACAAAAGCCAAAGCCAACCACCTTGCGGGGCCTCATCATGCCTCATCTGCTACTTGCTCCTCCACCTCCCCCACAGTAGCGCCTCATCTTTTTTGGCCAGTGGTCGCTCAGCCTCTAGCGGCTTTGTCCAGAGATCGTATTGCCCTGTTTTTTCTAGGGTAAACCAATTCTAGAAGATATTCAACCGAGCAAATGATTATTGGAGCCGGCATAGAAAGAAGCATGCCGACGATCAGTTTTGCGAGGTGCTCAACAAGGAATGTCTTTGCAAAATTATTGCGTAACCTCAGAATGGTCTGGGTAGTCCTGAATCTAAAGTGTAGGAAAACAATTGTTGTATCTTCCCAATCAATCCAACCATGAGACTTGTTGTCATCTCAAGGAAAAGAAGGATAGTACTATTAATTAGCGCAACCTTGCAACCCAACAGCACCAAAGATATATTTGACCCACTAGCAGTCTCTCTTTTAGTATGTACAGGGTGCACAAACAAGAAAAGAAGAAAACGCCTTGAATCAATATCCCAGTGATTCTAACTATGAATCCTGGATGACTACAACTCTTGCGTTTTGGTCGACCGACCATGACAAGACATTCCCGCACAGGCGTTTTGCGTCAAGGTCAAAACAAGGGCAGGTCCTTTATGTTTTGTAGAGACAGTAATTGAAGTCCCCTTCACACAGGAGCCTTAACCCGTCCCTTGCACAGTGACCTAACTTGATTTTCGTTGGATAGTTCTGGTAATCATCCCCACAAGCACCTTTGTTAGCTGGCATTTCTTGGGGAGAACCATTTGGGAGAATCAGCAGCAAGATGCAGCAATAACCTCAAGATTTTTCTGCTTCACCATTTACATTGGCTTCGTTGCAAGTGAGATTGAAGGGATACAGAAAAGACCATTTCTTTCTTGAGTTCCAAGAACAAATGAATGCATCATGAGAGATCCAATTGTATGGAAAGGTGGCTTCTCACGGTCAGGACCTCCCATGATCATTCACATAATACGACAGCTGACCGTTGACCCTGAGTCATGATTTACCATAATCAACCATGATATGATTAACCATGATGAACCATAATCAACCGAATCGATTCCCATTTTTCAGTGCTCCGGACACACTTGTTCCTCCGTTCTTTCCTTGATACAATGCAACAATCTGAAAATATTGGGAGTGTGAACCCAGAACAAAAACCAAAACCGTTTGCTTCCATGGTATTTGGCTCAATCAGCACCTGTGGTCAAGGAAGCTTATATGAGGGCTCCGAAAACAATAAACAAGCAAGCTAGCGTTTTGACAGGCTGCAATGGCAAATGGATGATCGAACCTCAAACAAAACAAGCACAGGCTGCGAACGTGGCATTGGAAGGGCCAAGGAGGAAAAAAAAGTTATCACACCCAACATCAAAAAATCTCAGAATATACTGTAATTCCAACATCAAAACCTGATCTTAAGATTCATCCCCTGATCACACATTAGAGCACGCTATGCCATGGCGTACTGCGACATACTACGGCATACTGTGGATTGCTATGGTTTTCACTATGGCTTTTACATGCTTTTACTGTGGCATACTATGGCATACTATGGCATACTATGGCATACTATGGCATACTATGGCATACTGGCAAACTATGGCATATGCATCGGAGAATAAACTCCAACGCCGGCTCCAGCCTCAGATGCTTCGATCAAGTCGTGATGGACCTTCCCCATGATGGACCCGTCTTGCTGCTCAAATGCTTCTCCAGAGGCACCTGTGGTGGATTTGTCCCTTGATCGGATGTAGAACAACCCCATTCATAAGGGTGTGGTTCTGCACGAGCATGCCTGTCGTAACACATCATCGAGAAAACGGCAAGAACATGACCATTGTACGCCACAATCACGAGAAACAATCAGAATAATGCAATGTTAGGCTTGCACATTACATCAATCATTCGCAAAAGATTTCAATATTCTACCCAAAGACAAAAAGGTTGGAGCTTTGCATGGAGTGGTTTTTGGCAGCTCTGATCATCTTCCTCGTCTGATTCGAGTTCGGCTCTTTGACTCATTTGTGGATATCCACTGCTTGCCCTTTGCCGGTGGTAAGTGGCAGCTTCCTGATACCTGCTTGCTCAACAGGGACTCCCAGGACATGAATAAGGATGCTGATGACAATGATTATGATGGCGAGAATGACCAGGATCTCAACAATTGCTCAGCTCCGCTTCCGCCACTGCTGTGCCCAGCCTCCATCTTCAATTGGCCCTGAGCGGCTCCTGCTCAAGACCTCTGCATCCTGCAGCGCCGTCGAAGCTGCCCCTTCTTCCCCCGTAGCACTAACCATCATTATGCTCATTTTTCAACCAGACTCGTACTTATGAATTGAATATAGTCTAGTGGACTATCCTTTCCATAGCCATTCTTGATTAGCCGTTGGCGGTGCGTCAATTGGTTCTGCGAAGGAAGAAACTACTGCGCTCACCGCGTCCCTTTCACCTACTGATTACGTACTCCTCACCCAAAAACCTGGATTGAAGGGAAAGGCTATATACATGTTGGAACCGCAAAACTGAGACGGCGTCACCTGCGCCGGCGGCCCTGCAACTGGGAAGTCAATGGCAGCATCGTCTTGGCGCTGCCTGATGAAATGGGTGGCACATCGCGTGGATGCGGCTGGTGTCATCCATCAAAACACATCGAGAGGCACAAGCAACCGGAAAAAATTCAAGCCCTCGATTTCTATGGGTACGATTCAAAACAGATGGAGGTCTGAAGGGGACCAAAGGAATGTGCAGTTTCATGGGCGACCAAGCAACGACATGTTCACAAACAAACAAGGTTTTCTTAGACTGAATGGTTGCCGAACCGATTCTAACGTTGTTTTGACACTGGGTGTTTTTGCCATTTCTGGAAGTAAGGCCCCGAAAGGCTTATGTCAGGTATATATCAAATGATTTATACCAGAGCTGTCGGTCATGTGAATCGCAAAGTGCCAGCAACCATCAACCAAGTTCGGCAAAAATATTTGTTCCTTACAATTCGCTGGGCGCCAAAAATACTCTGAACCACGCACAAGAAGAGCAAGCAACAAAATTCTGGTGAAGGAAAAAGACAGTAACGATACTGGGATTGCGAAGGAGAAACAAATCCAGGAGGGGAAAAACAACAGCATCAAAAAAATTACGAGAATCACGAGCAAAGCGTCGCCAAAGCTGGCAGAACCAAACATGTATGCATGTATGCATGTATGCATGTATGTACGCATGCATGCATGTATGGATGTATGTATGCACGTACGCATGTATGCATGCATGCATGCAATCATGCATGCATGCATGTATGTGTGCATGTATGCATGTATGCGTGTATGCATGAAAGTATGTATGCGTGTATGCATGTATGCATGTATGCGTGTATGCATGTATGCATGTATGCACGTATGCATGTATGCATGTATGCATGCATGTATGCATGCATGGAGGCACGCATGTATGCATGTATGTGTGTATGTATGTTTGTTTGTATGTACGTACGTACATATGTATGGTACACTGCAGCAGCTGTTTATCCCACGCCAGAGGTGGTCACAGTGGCACAGTTAGCTACGGTACAGGCTTGAAAGCATTTTTGAGGAATCACTTGGAAAAATCATTTGAACACTTGGGATGCACACTGGCCAGACACCAGCGCAACCGGAACACCCAAAAAAATCCTCACAGCGAAGATCAAGCCAGGAAGGGTCCCCCTTCCATGTCTTCCAATCTGGCAACCCCAACAAGTGCAACACAAGAAAGACGCCAGGCGACGCGCATAGGCTGCCTGCCCAGGCGATAAGGGAAGATCACTGACTGTTGCAACGGTGTCTTGCAAGTAAATCCGCGCGGCGCTGGAACCAGACCACCTCCCACGTAATAACGCACGCTCCAAGGAGCCACGGGCTAAAAAATCCCACGTTGCTCCGCCACTGCGGAGGCTGTAAAGGGCGAAGAGCCCGTCCTGTTGGAAATGACGAACCACATTCTGAAATAATTGGCGAAACGCGGCCATTGATGTACCTAGGGAAAGGTCGCGAAGGGAACGTGTGACCCATTCAAGAGCAAGGGCGCTCTCCACAATGACCAATTCAGAAGCGCCCCCTACGCTTGCCAGTTTTGGTGTCACGGAGGTGGACGGCGGCACGGTCTTTCAAGAAAGAAACGTCGCGAGCCCGAACCTGAAACATTTCGCCAGGGCGCAACATGGCATCAAAGCCAGCTAAAAGAGAAGCAGCTTCAGCCACACGGTGGGTAAACAGGCTGCATCAGCATCATCAAGGGTATAGCAATCCCTGCCGATTCGCCTGATCAGCTTTCCTGCTCTTGGACGCCCATCTTGGTGGAATGTCGGCTGGGTTATCAACGGTGTGCAGGTATACCCTACACAAAGAACAATGTTGCTTGCGAGCAGCAACGAATTGAGGCGCTTCAGACCTCGGCGGAAGCGAAAGGAGGAGGCGCCCTTCTGCAACGACCGAAGCTACGTTACAACCTGGCTATCCAGCAAGCGAAGTACTTGCTTCCGCTGATGGCTTGCTCTGCGCAAGCGCCACTGTATGGTGTTCACGACGGCCTGGAGTTCAAGGTAGCGGGGCTGAATACCAGCTCGGGGGTCGGCGGTAAGCCTTGCAAGGAAAAGGCAATCTCAAGTCCAGCTTGATGCCAGCGCGACCTCTATCACCAAGGCACAAATACTCTTGAACCAAACGTTCGCCCGGTCATGAGCGGCATCAGACGTCATTTAAATTTTGGGTATGAAGTCCACCCGCGGGGCGCAGGTGGCATTGGCGCACACATGATCACATAGAGGAGGCGGCACGGCAGTAGCGTCAAGAAGCCAGCGGCAAACCGTAGTAGCCACATGTACATCATGCAGCCACCCAGCTTAAAGCCTGCTCAGCAGACAATATAAGTGGGACAGCATTCGAAGTGTAATGTCGGGGAAGTCCCATTAGACACTCGCGCTCAGTAAGGCTGTGAGGGCGCGCTAGCCCATCAACCCATCAACCCCAGTAACCAAGTGTTGATTTTCATACTAGTAGACCTGAAACCGACGACGACCCAGCCTCCAACGAGACACACGCGAAAGCGAGGCAGCTTCTAATCCTGCTGGGCAACGTGGCGGTTTGTGCCCCAAGGAAATTAAAGTGGGCAACAAGCCAACTACCTGGCGCTGCACCGCGGGTCAAGCCAATCAGCCTTGCAAGCGCGCGCTTCAAAAAGATTCATTGGCAATAGTCACCATGGTCAATCAAGGATTCACCGCAGTGAAGTTGGACAACCCAACTCATCCATACGGCTTGACTCCCAAAACAGCTGAAAACTGCTGACGGTTGGCAGAAGTCATTTGAAAGACGTTCTCCACAAAGGATTCCACGGGGCAAGAGAATTGATTTTTGAGCAACGTGATGATGCGGGGGATCTCGGAAAAAAAGCTGTGACCCATGACCATCAAGCCCTTTTCCTCCTGCTAAAAAGGCAGACAAATCCTGACAAGACGATCCCCCTGCCACCAGGACCAAGTCACAAGCATTGCCTACGCACAAGTACACGTGGTTGATTGTTTGGTAAATGATACTTACGATGGATCCGAGCTCCATGGCACCCGGCCAGCGTTTGCGCACCAGTCTGTTGCAATCAACATCGATTTCACTCGACAAGGAAGGCGACTGAGCGCTACCATCAATGCACTGACCCCATCAAACAGCGACACCACCAGAATGCGAGGACTTCTTGGGATACACGCTGGCATAGCACCAGCAGCAGAGAAAAGCGCAACACTGCGCAGCGCAGGCGAATGCAGCTGGTTCAGCCAGGCAGCACTTGTGTCTGTCAGCCCAGCACTGACACACAAACCACCTCCTTCTTCTGACGCATCACTACAGGAAACCCTGCCGTCAACTGCAGCATGAAGGTTAGCGCTGCGCAGAGCTAACGAGGCAGCAGAGCGAAGGATGCTGTGGAAGCAAAGTGAGCCCAAAGGTTTGCGCCGGGCTCCCAAGGATTTGGGCCAACACCATTCCAGTAAGCTCATGAGAGGTCGCCAGAACTCAAAACATCGCACAAAGCATCCCAAAACCATCAATAGCGCCTTCTGACTGGGGCACTGTCGTCCCAGCATCCAAAGGGCAAACCACGCTACCTCCATCATCTTCTGAAAAGGCGGGCGCGCTGTCCCCAGAACTCCATCAACTTCTGCACCCATTCGAATCACCACTGGTTCACGAACTCGCTCTTTATCCTGCGACACCTTGACCCCAACCTTATCATAGGCTAGCCTCTGAGCGGCGTGCGCTGGGGACACGGATGCTTGATACGTTTCCCAAGACTGAAGGGGGACGAATTCTGGACAATCAAAATCATCCCAAGTAGAACTGAACCCAACGCTCTGTAACATGGCCAAATCGAAGGCCGGTCTCGACGCCACTCTTCATGAGGCTGATGCTCAACCTCTACACCCAGCTGCCTGCGGAGATGTTGAAAGAGGCTGACTGCCTGCAACCAACCCGTATTGGGATAACGTTGGAAACGAAGACCAGACCAGCATCTGGTTGCCCAATGAGTTCGCACTGGCCAGGCAAAGGCCATGTACCCCTGTGACGAAAAATTGCTGAAACCTGGAATGTATGTCGGGGCATCAGGAACCTCTTGGAAGTCACAAATTGAACCCAGACATAAGGAATCCTTACGTCTGGGTTCAAATAGACCTTTATGACGCGAACTTCCCACAGCATTGGAATATGTTGGGGCATCATGGGCCTCTTGGAAATCAGAAATTGAACCCAGACATAAGGAATCCTTACGTCTGGGTTCAAATAGACGCCTTTATGGTGTGAATTTCCCACAGCACTGGAAGATGAATCCCCCGCGACCGGCACTTTGCAAAGGCCAACACCGCTGCCACCGGCAACAGCATCACTGGGATTTCAAGCCATAACATCCAAAAAGCGAAACGGGAAAACTATGCTTGCCCTCAGCGAGCACTGAGGGGGAAAAAAACTTCCCTCCTGTCCTGAAGGTAAGAAGGCCACGCCCCAGCCTGCACTGGGGAATCGTCAGGGAACTATAATAAGACGTCGTCCATCCTCTTGGCGCTTGAGGGCGCAGATGCGCTCCTTCCACTGAGTCCTGCTCTCGCCCTCTTTTCTTGGGACCTTCTCCCTTGCCTCCTTCATGCGCATTCCTTCCTCTCCAGGGATGATGTTCGGTTTCTCGTTGAAGCTCACCCTCTTGTCTCTCACATCTGCCTTCTCTCCCGGGCCCCTGCTTTTCCCACGCGGCGCGGGCGTCAAGCCAGCCTTCCTCTTCAAAGGCGTTGGAGATCGAGCTTCCCTCTTCTCTTCGCTGGTCACTGAAGGTGGGTGGAACTGAAGAAAATGGTGACCAGTACCAAACCCCCCTCCGAGTCCCTAGCGCTTGCCAACGGCCACCTTATGAAAGAGGGCGTCACTCTTGGCAGCCTGCACTGCCAGCCCTGGCAAACTGATCCTCTGCTGGGCTCGTAGCTGAACTGTAGGATGTCTGCGGAAAGAGCTCCAACCAACGAGCAGCAACATCTGAGTTGTCACAAACGGACATCAGCACAGCTTTGGTGCGCTGCATGAGAAGGTCACCAGCACGACCTGGCCTGACCACAAGGTAGTCGACCTCACCAGGCGTTCGCAGCTCGCGCATCTTCCCCCAAGAGTCAGGCCCTGATCCGACTCCTCTGAAAATCCACTGCTGTTCCGAGAGGGTGTGCCATGATCAGCCTCCTCCTTGACTTCAGAACGCTTCCTTTTTCCAATAAAAGCCTAAAGGCCTTGGTCAAAAACTTCGCCACGTTCTTGGCCTCGGTAGACTGCCTGGCCTTCCTCTTGGCGCGAACCTTCACCACCGAAGCCGCACGCTCTGCTAAAAGGGCTCCAGGAGCCGGCCGATCTTTGACCTCACCCTTTTTCCGTTCTAGGTCGCCCCTCAAACTCTTCAGGGATCCTCAGTTCCTAGATCGTCCAGAACAGCATCCAGCGCAGCGCGCCTCCCTTGGCATCCTTTGGTGGCTTCACTGGCCTAGCACTGGCTCTTCTGGGCTTGTCTTTGGCAGAGCCTCTCCCATCATCCTCTACATCGCTGTCGACGTCCGAGAGAATTGAATCCTCCTATGCAGGTCGCTTCGCCTTTGTTTTTGCTGCTGTGCTTCGCTCGGCCAACACCCGCTCCACACTCCTTGGCATTGGGGGTAAATCACCAGCTTTCCATTTGCTCATCAGGTGACCTGCCTCTGAACGCGTCAACTGAGCCCATCGCCCAACATGCACAGCAGTGTGCTTCTTCTCCAACTTCTTCTTACAGGCCTTCACCTCACGGCGGCAGAAGTGATGAAGAGTGTGGGGCTCCAATGTATAGTAGTCATAGTGCAGTGGAGGTGCTGGGCTTTTAGGTAGGCTCCATCTCCATCCGGGTCGTACTGGCGGAGGACGTTCAACAAGCAGTGCCCCTGAGGCCTGCCCTCAGAGTTGCGGCCTTCAATCAACACAAACTCATTGGTTGTATCCCACAGCTTGTTGAACTCCTCAGCACTGAAGGCAGTCACCTCCCGGGCATTGGGAAGACTAGGCCTGGCCATCACACCCACACCAGGCACACCTGGCCAACACCAGGTATCCCTTGCATAGACCAAGCACGCACCTGGCCTTGAGCACAGAACTTACAGAAAGACAGCGCTGTTCAAACTGATTTTTTCATGAAAACATGTAAGTGCGGTATGGTGCGGTATGGTGTGGTATGGTATGGTATGGTATGATGTGGTATGGTGTGGTATGGTATGGTATGGCATGGCATGGGATGGTATGGTATGGTATGGTATCGTATGCTATCGTATGGTATCGCATGGTATCGTTTGGTATCGTATGGTGACGTATGGTATCGCATGGTATCGTATGGTGACGTATGGTATCGTATGGTATCGTATGGTATCGAATGGTGACGTACGGTATCGTATGGTATTGTATGGTGACGTATGGTATCGCGACGTATATCACATGGTATGGTATGGTATTGTACGGTATGGTATGGTATGGTATGGTATGGTATCGTATGGTATCGTCGTATGGTATGGTATGGTATGGTATGGTATGGTATGATATGGTATGTACCTACGTACGTGTACGTACGTACTGAATTGATTCGCACCTGACATCGGTCACCTTTTGCTTGGCCTTTTCAGCCTCCAGCACACACTGCACTCTGAGACATACCAGCTACATCTCTTAGGAGCACAATCTTTCTACATTTTCAAGTGCGCTCAGATTGGGACTTCCATACTGGTCTGCAACGACTGGGCCTGCCAGAAATTTAATGGGATTGCCAGACTTTGCTCTGCTTTTCAAAAAGTTGGTTTCGATGTAATTGTACCGTTCTTTGTCTTCAACTGGAGACTCGAACAGCACAGCCACATTTCAAATAAGAAACCCAAAAGCTCAATAGTGATGTGGTGTTTGCTTTCGCTGCGCCTCATACGGCTTCATGTTCAGCCATGATCCTACTGACCTTGAAGCAGCTTGGGCACATCAGAAAAGGTGGAAGAGGTAATTCCATCTGTTGGGTGAACGAATGGGCGCATTGCTGGATGGCATTGCATTATTGCTGGTGTTACTTGAACTTGGGACGGAGTGTTGTGGATTCAACCTGAGGTAAGTAAAAGCAAAACACCAAACCAACATACAATATACTGTGGACGTCTTAGAACTTCAGCTGCTTTTGCTACCAGGAAGGCTTGATGGACACGATATCAACATTCAGTAGATCTAATACGTGTAAAACAATAATCCCTTGGGATAACCGCTGGAAGACCAGGACGGTATATAGAAGGGGGGCGCGGGTACGCATTGTTCTTGCAGCAGAAAACTATTTGAAGCAAACAGGAAAGAGTACTGAGTACTTAGTCACAGTCGTTTTTTGCCTTGCTGCGAACTCTAAAGTTCGATAATTTACAGGCTTAACATGATTTGACGACCACCCTTCTCACCACTACATACTATCATAATGCTGTAACAAGTGATGTATCCAACCTCCAACAAGATCGCTTCAGTTACTAAACATATTCACAGCATGTCTAAGTTTGTACGTGACTGTAGGGTACAACTACGGTAGGAAGCTGAACAGATCAGACGTCTGGACTCAAGCTTCGCTTTCGCTTCCATTTCTGTTTCGCAATATCGGTGAATTTCTTGATTGGTTCAAAAACGTGCCTTTGTTGAACTTAGCCAAGTTTTTTTGCAAACTTTGGGGCAGCCCATGTAAATGTCGCTTCACTTGCTTGATTCCTTTGAACATTGCGGACATTTGCTGTGAAAGTGTTGCAAGTTTTTACGAGCAATTCTGCAAAATAGTTTGCCCTGTCATGGCGCAAGATTCCCCTTTCTCCAGGTTCTTGCGCATGCATGAAGAATGAGGAATGATAGTTGGTGAACCAAATGAGTCGCACTAGTTGTTCTCGAAACAACAATTTGATTCTGGTGATTTCGCTGTGATCACGGAAAATAGAAGAGAAACCCCATCTAAGCATTTCTGGACAGCTGCAAGGGCTGCTTTAGCACAAAGAAACTGGGCTCATGGCTGTTTGAACTTGAACTGAGTCGTCTCTGACTTCATCACCTCCACTGCCTTCTTCACTGCCTTCTCGCTCAGGCTGCGGCCATAATTGCACAGCCCCCCCCGGAAAAAAACTATCTGCGCATTTCTTTCCTCGGGCCGCTCGCCCAACTAACGATCCACGGGTTTATGGACACTATTTGAAAATATGATAAGGAAACCTATAAGGAAATGAAAACAAACTACAAACCTCAAAGGCGATGAAGAAATATCATCAAAGCGGCCGGCAATTCGTAATGTGGAATATAAAATAGCGGGAAACGCGTGAAGAGAAATTACATGACATACATGACTCTCCCGCAGCCTTCCCTCGTCCTGCCTCAGTCTTGACTCCTCTTAGCGCACTGCTCAACCACGTTCCGACCGAGGGATGCTTCGCAAATCTGATCACGCTGCGATGGTGTCCGGGGTTCGCAAAACTTCACTGAAGCTTCATCTTTTTGCAATTATCGAATCTCCTTCAATTATCTTGAACTTACACTTGAGGCCAGCACGGAACCGGGTGAAGCGGCCTCATTGGAACCTCAAAGTGAAAAAAAACAATGCTGCCACTGCCACACACTGTCATACCCAAATTGCCGATGATACAGATTCACTTCAACACATGCCATGGTCCTTACAAATATGTCCTTGAGAAGAGGAAGGCCCAAGCCAGCAGAGAGACCAGGGAATGGAAGGGAAACAGGGGCCGGGTGAAAGAATTGGCAAGAGCAGGGGTGTAGGCCACCCTCCACGGGGCAAAGAGCAGAATGGAGGGGAGAGGCATGTGGAATAAAGAAGTGGGTGAAGAGAAGGCAAAATGGTAGGCACGGCAGGCTGTGGCGCTGACGAGGAGGGGACAAAAAGCTCGAAAGATGGGCAAAAGCCAAGGTGAGCTTTGGCACTTAAAACAAATAAATGGCCAAACAAAAGCCAAATGCCAACCACATTGCGGGGCCTCATCATGTCTCATCTGCTACTTGCTCCTCCACCTCCCCCACAGTAGCGCCTCATCTTTTTTGGCCAGTGGTCGCTCAGCCTCTAGCGGCTTTGTCCAGAGATCGTATTGCCCTGTTTTTTCTAGGGTAAACCAATTCTAGAAGATATTCAACCGAGCAAATGATTATTAGAGCTGGCATAGAAAGAAGCATGCCGACGGTCAGTTTTGAGAGGTGCTCAACAGGGAATGTCTTTGCAAAATTATTGCGTAACCTCAGAATGGTCTGGGTAATCCTGAATCTAAAATGGAGGGAAACAATTGTTGTATCTTCCCAATCAATCCAACCATGAGACTTGTTGTCATCTCAAGGAAAGGAAGGACAATACTATTAATTAGCGCAGCCTTGCAACCCAACAGCACCAAAGATATATTTGACCCACTAGCAGTCTCTCTTTCAATATGCACAGGGTGTACAAACAAGAAAAGAAGAAAACGCCTTGAATCAACATCCCAGTGATTCTAACTATGAATCCTGGACGACTACAACTCTTGTGTTTTGGTCGACCGACCATGACAAGACATTCCCGTACAAACGCTTTGTGTTAAGGTGAAAACAAGGGCAGATCCGTTGTGTTTTGTGGAGACAGTAGTTGAATATCCTTTTCACACAGGAGCCTTACCCCGTCCCTTGTACAGTAACCTAACCCTGCGCAGCACATACTACAATAGTCTAATCAATTACTGCCACAGCTGCACATCCCCGAAACGCTGCCCCTGACCTCCTTCTGCTTCTTGACTGCCTGTAGGACGGAGTTCTGCCAATCAGGAAAAACAATCCTCCGGGTGAACTACACTCTGGTAGATTCACCTGGAAATGGAAAACGGGTATACTTTATAGGGAAACCTAGGAAATTGTGGATTTTCCATTGGAAGCTCGTTGATGATCGGGTTGGCGATGCGCCATGAGCCACCCTTTTTTCACCACATTCCTCAGAACAATCATGAATGATACTTGATGGTTGGCCCAAAAATTCTCTTGGTCACCAAGGCTCATGAACCTGGCGATCATTGTGACTACTTCAACCACGACAATCCCCTTTTGCTTTGCTGCAAGCCGAGTTGTTCGTGCTGCAATCATTGCCCATGATCACTCCCAGCGTTGCCTGCGCCGCTTGCTCGTTGACATTGACGGCGGCCTCAGCTGCCTCTGTGTGGAGGTGAAGACACAACGGTGCAGAGGTTGATGACAAGCGCTTACTAGGTGAATACCAAGGGTAATAAGTGGTTGATAAGGTTGACGCCGAAGAAGGCTGACGTAAACGACCATTAGTCCAGCCTCACAGGTTTACTGTTGGCTTGTAAAATGAATCACACGTTAAAGAAGTAAGGCTTGTGGTATGGTCACAAACCAGTAACGGCAACTAAGTTTCATAACCTACGCAATACTTCGGCGCTACCACTTGTAGTTGTACCACGGTTGTACTTACATAGACTATGGCAGTGATGGTTACACCAGCTACACACCAAGTATAACATCGGTTGCACCATTCATAGTTATACCTTAATGATATCGTGTTCAAACACTCATACCATAAAAGTTTTACCTTCGACACAAGTGATATCATAACTGTCTTGACTACGGTGAATATAGTGATTGTTCCTCAACAACTACAAACAGTTTTACCTCAGTTCGGTACATTATAGTCATAAACGTGCCATAGTTATACAATAGTCGTCCATATCCTAATGCATATGCCATACTGGGACACACATACACTATAACATTTATGCTTTGACCAACTACTGCAGCACCCATCAGGCAGTCTTGTGTGGCTAATCTAGCCCGCCAGCCAGTCAGGAGCTTTCCATTAAAACCTGTAGCGTCAAACACAACCTGGATGCATCAAACGTCAAACACTTGATTTTTGTTGGAGGTTTCTGGCGATTACCCCCAAAAGCACTTCTGTTAGTTGGCATTTCTTGGGGAGAACCATTGGGGCAAGATGCAGCAGTAACCTCAGGTTTTTTCTGCTTCATATTTTACATTGACTTCGTTGCAAGTGAAATTGAAGGGATACAGAAACCACCATTTTTTTCTTGAGTTCCAAGAACAAATGAATGCATCATGAGAGATCCGATTATATATTAAGGTGGCTTCTCACGGTCGGGACCTCCCATGATCATTCACATAATACGACAGCTGACCGTTGACCCTGAGTCATGATTTACCATAATCAACCATGATTAAGCACAATCAACCATGATTAACCATGAACCATGATCAACCGAATCGATTCCAATTTTTCAGTGCTCCGGACACACTTGTTCCTCCATTCTTTCCTTGATACAAGGCAACAATCTGAAAATATTTGAAATGTCTACCTCACATGAACCAAAACCGTTTGCCTCCATGGTGTTTGGCTCAATCAGCACCTGTGGCCGAGGAAACTTACATCAGGGGTCCGAAAACAAGAAACAAGCAAGCTAGCGTTTTGACAGACTGCAATGGCAAATAGATGATCAATGCTCAAACAAAGCAAGCACATGCTGCGAACGTGGCATTGGAAGGGCCGGGAAAAAAAAAACGTTAGAACACCCAACATCAAAAAGTTTCAAGATATAGTGTAGTTCCAATATCAAAACCTGATCTTAAGATTCACCCCCTGATCGCACATTAGAGCACGCTGTGCCATGGCGTACTGTGACGTACTACAGCATACTGTGGTTTGCTATGGTTTTTACTATGGCTTATACTATGGCTTATACTATGGCTTATACTATGGCTCATACTATGGCATACTATGGCATACGATGGCATACTATGGCATACTAATTATGGCATACTATGGCATACTATGGCATATGCATCGGAGAATTGGGCCAGTTTCGGCTGATCAAAAATCCAACGCCGGCTCCAGCCTCAGATCCTTCGATCAAGTCTTGACGAAGAAAAATGGACCCGTCTTGCTGCTCAAAGGTTTCTCCAGAAGCACCTGTGGTGGATTTGTCCCTTGATCGGATGTAGAACAACCCCAGTCATAAGGATGTGTTTCTGCACGAGCATGTCTGTCATAAGACATCATGGAGAGCACGGCAAGAACATGACCATTTAACGCCACAATCACGAGAAACAATCAGAATAATGCAACGTTATGTTTGAACATTACATAGATCATTGGCCTTCTCTTCAATATTCTGCCCAAAGACAAAAAGGTTGGAGCTTTGCATGGAGGGTGTGAATTTTGGCAGCTCTGATCATCGAACTCGTCTGATTCGAGTTCGGCTCTTTGACTCATTTGTGGATATCCACTGTTTGCCCTTTGCCGGTCGTAAGTGGCAGCTTCCTGATACCTGCTTGCTCAACAGGGACTCCCAGGACATGAATAAGGATGCTGATGACGATGATTCCGATGGTGAGAATGACCAGGATCACACACAGGATCTCAACAATTGCTCAGCTCCGCTTCCGCCACTGCTGTGCCCAGCCTCCATCTTCAATTGGCCCTGCGCGGCTCCTGCTCAAGACCTCTGCATCCTGCAGCGCCGTCGAAGCTGCCCCTTCTTCCCCGGTAGCACTAACCATCATTATGCTCATTTTTCAACCAGACTCGTACTTATGAATTTAGTGGACTATCCTTTCCATAGCCATTCTTGATTAGCCGTTGGCGGTGCGTCAATTGGTTCTGCGAAGGAAGAAACTACTGCGCTCACCGCGTCCCTTTCACCTACTGATTACGTACTCCTCACCCAAAAACCTGGATTGAAGGGAAAGGCTATATACATGTTGGAACCGCAAAACTGAGACGGCGTCACCTGCGCCGGCGGCCCTGCAACTGGGAAGTCAATGGCAGCATCGTCTTGACGCTGCCTGATGAAATGGGTGGCACATCGTGTGGATGCGGCTGGTGTCATCCATCAAAACACATCGAGAGGCACAAGCAACCGGAAAAAATTCAAGCCGATTTCTACGGGCACGATTCAAAACAGATGGAGGTCTGAAGGGGACCAAAGGAATGTGCAGTTTCATGGGCGACCAAGCAACGACATGTTCACAAACAAACAAGGTTTTCTTAAACTGAATGGTTGCCGAACCTATTCTAACGTTGTTTTGACACTGGGTGTTTTTGCCATATCTGGAAATAAGGTCCCGAGAGGCTTATGTCTGGTATATATCACGTGATTTTATACCGGAGCTGTCGGTCATGTGAATCACAAAGTGCCAGCAACCCTCGACCAAGTTGGGCAAAAGTATTTGTTCCTTACATTTTGCTGGGCAACAAAAATAACTCTGAACCACGCACAACAAGAGCAAGCAACAAAGTTCTGGTGACAGGAAAAGGACAATAAAACGTTGAGAGCGCAAAAAATAAACAAAGTAAGGAAGGAAAAACAAAAATAACAACAGCATCATAGAATTACGAGAATCACAAGCAAAGCGTCAACCTTTTGCCCAAGCTGGCAGAACCGCTTGCCTTCCCGAGCGTTGAGAGCCTCACAAAAACGTGGCCCGGAGCAACAAAGGTCCTTTAAACGACGTTCAATTCAACTTACAGTAGAATCCCTAAATGTTGCTATTTCCAAAGAGTAAGCTCAGAAAAGAAAATAAATACCCAGCTTTCCATCAAATAGGGAACTGGGACAAACATGAAACCTGAAAGCAGGGTGGCTGCCACTGGTATGGCTGTGTTCACAATGATTTCATAGGCTATCATATGCATGATCTTGTCTCTCACAATTCATGGTGAACATGGCGCCAGTATCGCGTTTTCACAACCATCAAGAATTTCATATCAATATCTTGGCGGCTTTTAGATGCCCCGCTAAAACTTGTTTTCTTCTTTGCGGCTGGAACCCGCCTTGGTAATAACATGTTGGAACATCACTGGGACCCGTCACAAAATCCACACAGTACCCCTGTTGGATCACCAACACAGTCACTCGTGTGGCCGGGTCTTTGGAATGACCTAGAAACTTAGTAGCTATGGACCTCCGTTGTTTGATGCTGGGGGGGCGGCATCAAATCATTGCGCTGCTGTTTGCAAGATCCATCCATGGTTAACCCACATATTTAAACGTGATAGGGCTTCCGGGCGTCTGCCCATTGATACCGTGATGAAAAACTAATTGGTGTTTTGACATGTTGGCTCCTCGTTTGCCCCCCCTCCCCTTAAAGGAACCGCATTTCAAAAAAAAATGGGACAATGTACAACAAGTTTGTGAGATCAATATCATGGTTAGGACAAGAAAATGTCAACACTGCCAGTACCGAAAAACACACACACTGCAGATATCCATACACACATATACATAGACATAGACGTAGACGTAAACGAAGATGTAGACGTAGACGTAGACGAAAACATAGGCATACCCAGACACAGACACAGACACAGACACACACACACACACACACAGACACAGACAGAGACACACAAGCATGGACGCACTTCAGTACAGTAGCAGCAGCGCCTCGGCCCAGAAGCTCCTGAAAACACGCAACTGTGGGAGGAGAAATAAGAATTGTGTGCGTGAGGCCACACTCAATGCGCATGATGTTTGGTGGATGTAAGATTACTGGTGCCCAGCTGGTGCCACTCCTTCGCTCAACTGGAAACCGCTGACATGGTATGAATAAACGCGGATACACTGAAAACCATCCAAACAACTTGCAAGCAAACACGCTCGGTCAACTTCTCTCGGGGTCAACAAGACTCCTGAAGATAAGTGCAAAAGCGGGAGCACGGCATTGAATCGATGATTTGCAGTCGGACGCTTTTATTGTAGCGATTTGCTATCATTTCTTGATTTACGGGGGCTCGTAGCAACTGTGGTTGTATCCTTCCTTGTGTTTCGCTGTGATTTGAATCTGTTTTTCCTGCGTTTTATGTATATTGCTTTCCATGGATTTCCATTTTGTTTAGGTCGCAGGGTCCCAGTACTGTTGCCAACTTTGCTCGCATGAGTTTCGTTGAAATGTCTCGGCGCCATGCGTCGACGGAAATTCTTGAAGTCGCATCGGATCTCTTGTTTCATTTTGTTTTAGCGTGTGTGTTTGGAGTACCAGACTGTGATGGGGTCGTAGCAACTTATTCCCAAGTGAATTCCCACAATCAAGCTTTGTTGCTGTGACTAAAGTCATTGAATGCGCGGTGGTTGACTGGATAGTATATCGATGGCTGATGGACTGTTGATGGTGAATCAACGTTTAATGGATGGCTAATTATCGTCAGCTGTCGGTCAATTGATGGATAATGACTAAATCGGTGGTTCATGGATGGTTCATTCCAAAACAAGCGGGTTCTCATCGTGGGATAGGCGGTTGTGAAGCACAACAACGACGCTGAGAGCCAAACGACGCCGCCGCAAGAATTTATACCAACCACACCATCATTATTATCATTATCATCATGAATCACCATCATCATCATCATCATCATCGTCCTCATCCCTCATCCCTCATCCCTTATCCGTCATGACTCACCATCGATTGATCATAAAAGGGACTCTGATGTCCAGCCCGTAGTGAGACAATCTTTCGACTTAAGCCTGGGTGCGATGCAAATGACGCTCGAAGTCTGGAGAGGTTGATTGCGTGTCAAAGCTGATCATCGGATAATCCATGGTTCATGGACATGGTTCATGGACATGGTTCATGTCCATAGAATCGCCGTTGATAATTCTGAGTAACCAACATCTTGGTTCGGAACCAGGACTTGTTGGGGAGACGTTCGGCTGAAGATGGGGGCTAAGGTAACCAAATCGGCTCGAGCTGTATAATGATACATCATGATCAGATCAGATGAACTCAACCAAGCATCTGGGAAATATGCTAAGACAAGTTACGTACCAACAAAAGCTAGATAGAGTACAGCCTCGAAACATGGGAATGTAGGTGGATCATAACATGGAACTGAGCAATGAAGCGGGCGCTGGAATTAGAACGGCAAAGAAAATGGAAAGGTGCCACCCCCCGAGCTGCCGCTGCTGCTTCTTGTCAGACCGGCGCTTTGGACATTTCAGTCCGGCCCATCGGCCATTGAAGCTTCTGACACGGCCGTGTGAATTTTTCGGGCAAATGGTGGCTCCAGCAGTGCTGCAGTGGGAGACTTTGTGAATGGTCCCGAGATTCTTGCAGGCAGGAGCGTCGTCACCACAAATCACCGACACAGCTTTATCCTGCTGTGACCCTCACATGGTCTCCATCATTTGTGCCTGGCGCCTTCCTCGAAGGCAGCCATCTCGAAGACAGTTGTTTGGGCGTTCTCGATGGCCCTGATGTTCATCTCAATGGAGTTGGGGCCAATGTCCAGGACTAAATAGTCGTTTGGGAGATCAATCTCCATGACACCATCGTTGATGACACCTTCCTTGATGAGATCCTCCTGTCCGGACGTGGAACGGCACTTGAAGTCCACTGGCAGGATCAGCGCAACACCCTTCTCCTCAGCCTTCTGTCTCATGTCTGACACCAGCTCCTTGGCTCTTTCCTCGTCGCAGTGAGAGCTATCAGCATTCTTGATCAAGGTGAAGGCCGTGGCACCACCAATGATGATGATGTCCCCATTGCCCAGCAAATCCATGATCGGCTGAATCTTGTCAGCCACCTTGGCTCCAGCCACGATGCAGCACAGAGGCTTGCTAGGGGGAGAGCTAGCAAGATTGGGAAGCCCTCTCCGACCATGGAATTGCGCGCTAGGTGTCCTAATGAATCACTGCAGTAGATGTCAGCCAGCTTGGCAATGATGACATCGAAGTTTTTCACCTCCTCTGAGCCTGCCGCCACCTCATCGCAGAAATGGGATTCTTTAAGCAGGGTGACGGT
>VSDK01025698.1:0-43481 GCA_009767595.1 Symbiodinium kawagutii | reverse complement strand
CTTTCAGCAGGATGACGGTCCCTGGCTCAGGATTGGCCCATGCATCGTCAACATCTGTGCCGATCACATCGTCCATCACCATCACTGTCCTTCCCAACTTCTCTGCGACCACCTCGGCCACTGGCTCCATGGAGAGCTTCTTGTTCTTCTCACCGTCGGGGTGGCCCAAGTGAAAGCACAAAACCACGGACCGAGCACCGTGCTCAAAGGCATACTTGATCGTGGGCAAGGCAGCATCAATTCGGTCGGTGTCGGCGATGATGTTGGGATCCTTCTCATCCTGAGGCACATTGAAGTCCACCTGAATGAAGAGTCGCCGGCCGTTGAGAACATTGACGATATCTTTGATGGACTTCTTGGCTGGAGCACGGAACGGCCTCGTGTAGCGCTCGTTCCGATGTCCCATGTGTAGTACGCGGCCCTCGGTTCAAGATGCTTTCACCAGCCCGAAATGTTTGCTAGGACGATGACTCTCTGCAGCTAACCAGCCAACCAGCCGACCAAGCAGCCAACCAAGCAGCCAATTTTTCCGGGTCATAGCACTCCCTCTTCATGGTCAGTCACGCAAATCTGAAGTCAAAAATCATATTTGTCCAAAGCGAAAGTTCCGATCTGCAGGTCTGGAAATTTCAGGGCCTCCTGAACCATACAGTTTGATGATTGCATGTTCTGCTTTCAAATCAGTTCATGTCGTTTGGCACACATTGCTCTGAGCATCTTCCAGTGCTCTGGATCCATCTCTTGAAATGACCTAATCCTATTTTGATGCGGATTCAAGCACCGGTAAAAGTAAGAAATCAAAATGGAGTGTCTTGAAAACAAACATGATCGTACATTACATCGTCCATTGCCCCTAGCCTCATAGTACGTGCCCGGAGTATGAAAGAAATAAATGAAAATTACCTCTCATAAACTCAAGATTTGGAGGTGGCTAGGGTGGAGTCCTTCATGACTATTGGACGGAACGGAGTGGAAGGCATTAGCCAAAGTCTGGAGGTGAAACCGGGCACCAAGCAAAGGATCAAAACCTTCGAATCTGAGGTAGTTCTGTTGGTGTGTTGTTTATCTGCAAAATTCAGTTGGATCATCACATGACCCCTCCCACACCAAAGCATCTTAATCTCATCCTTGGGCCCTTGGCAATCTGCAGCCTCGTGGCACTTGCACCACGACCTCGGTATCTTTGCGCCGCACCCGACGTCCAACACGTCAAGGAGATGCGACATTCCCTGTGTTGGCTGCTGATATTCATTCTAGCATGTAAGGGTCACCGGTCAATCCCAGAGCATAGTTGACTATCATTGATCATTTATCCATTGAAAGCAAGCTTCTTGCGCCATCCCTTCTGAACAAGTTAGAAATGTGATCATCCAAAGCACCTTCACTTTAGACAAGAGCTGTGCCGGATTTGTTTCCAAAACCAACTTTACCCCACTTCCCAGATCTTTGACCAATGCTTGGGTCCAATGAAACAAAGATGATCAAGTGAGCGGTGGCAAAAGCTCTGATGTGATCCATATGCACTCGACAGTAAATCACCAACAACATGTTTGAGTCAGTGGTTTGTCCAGAGCCATACTCTACTACCAAGTTGCCACTGGATTTTCACCACCTGCAAATCAGTTGCATTGTTTGCGCTGGCTCCACCCCTAGGCTCAGTGCGTTGATTGAGGCTGCTTTGGTGGGACGAAGACGCGCCACCACGCCGATCTTCTCCTTGTCACGTAAAGACGTAAAGGAGACAAAAACATCTTCAAACGTCATTGGATTGTCTGACATGGTGAGCAAGGCAAAGATCGAGTGAGCCAACCGTGAATTTCTGATGTGGTGGATGGGGGTCTTGCGAACCTGATCACACAGAATCTGAAAGAAATCCGTGAAAGGCAAATATGAAGATGTGACCAGTTCGATACCAATCAGATATGCACATGGTAACTAAGTATCTTGGAACTCCCATTTTTACGCATTGTCCCTGGTTTTTCCACTATCAAATGTCACACAGCAATTGAGCGCCCATCAGTACGGAGGACCATGAACATATCCAAAACAATCCAAATCAGATCAGTTTCCAACACCAAGCACAAATAAAAGACACCGACTATTTGTTTGCCTTCGCACAATTGCGAGTTTGAATTGTATGGTTTGACGGAATCACCAAAGTCGTTTTGAAACGCGGGAATTTTGAAAACGAACCACAGGTCGTTCCAGCTGCTGTTTCTGCTGATCGGCCTGTGCTTCGCCCATGCCACATCCGCACACGCGGCACGACCGGACACATCCAAAAAAGAGAAAACATATGTCCATTGCAGGGAAACATTGCAGGAAATATTGTTTGAAAACACTGTGGTTGGACTAACCAACGAAGGATTTCAATTTGGCATTGGGATTTTGCTGTACATTTAGCCGATGAACGTCTTTAGGACGTTTTCAGCCCATTTCGCTTTTTAAGATTTTAGCAGTTGACAATTTAGTTAACCTAAGCTGCGGACTCTCTGCGAACCCAAAGCTGCATTTGTCAATGCACGTTGACAATTGTATGTCCCAAAATGAAGTGTTGCCCAAAATTGAAGCAGCTGCTCTGACTGTCTTGTGATTACCTTGCATACGCACAGCCGTGTCACAAATGTAGCTGTCAAGGCAACTGAACCGCACAAAAGCCAAAAACCGGCAGGATCACGACAAGCAAATCAACTGATGTTGTGGAAACTGAATGGTAGCAGTTGCTGGTGATTCCCAGCAAATATTTTGCCTTAGGGCGCCATCATCACACAGGTGGCAAGCAGAACCACTTGGCTCGTCGGTTGTAAATACTAGCCAAACCGCCCCACTGCCAGCCAACAAATCTGCGTACATATTGTCACCTTGTTGACAAATTTTGATGCGCTTGCGCCCGAGTAATTCAAGCGAGCGCTAGATTCCCCCTGGCCTAGTCAAAAAGCCGGTCCAACAGCTGGCTTGGAGATTGGCGCAGTCACTCTGTCATACCCTGTCACGCCTATTAAAGCGCTTTCTTAGCTCTATGACTATGTTCATGGACCGCGCACGCCCTGAGTATAGATGGTCACCGAATGCTAAATCAACCAAGTTCCAAACCCACATGAATTCCGCAAGTCCCCTTTGTTGATTGGTTGATTCGTCGATGATCAACGCAGCGACTACCACACCCACAACAAAGGACAAAATGAACAAGAACAAACGGGTAGGGAATAGAAAGAACAATCAAACCAGCAGCAAGAGCAACAGCACGACTAAGAAGACCTCCAACCAATGAATGATTGCTAACAATCCAGCAAAAATGATCCACAATCATGATTGCCAATGAATACTAATGATGAGATATATAATACTGAGGCTGGAAAACAATTCACATCAAGCAAAAATCAATAGCAATAGCAGCTTGAATTTGATGTTGCTTCAATTTTTTTGCCCACATGGACCACGGGTGAGCGCTAAACTAAAACAAATCCTTGCTATCAGATTTTCTCTCGCTACGCATTTGTCATCTCATTTTGAGGTGTGAGACCTGGCACCAAAAACCGAAGCTAATCTTGGACTTGAGAGCTGTTGCCGCCAGAATCTGGATCGCCCCAAGCAACAACCGATCCATCCGCGGGAATTTCATTGAATTCACCGCCTGTGGCTCCAATCTCCTCCCGAAACTGATCTTTGACTTGAGAGCTGTCACCGCCGAAATCTGGATCGCCCCAAGAAACAACCGATAAGTCTGCAAGAACAGCAGCAAACGCACTGAACGTGCTACCGATCTGCTGCACATCCTGAAGCTGATCTTGCACTTGGGAGCTGTCGCCGCCAAAAACTGGATCGCCCCAAGTAACAACCGACCCATCTGCAAGGACGGCAGCAAATGCCCTGAACGTGCGTTGAATCTGCTGCACTCTCCGGAGTTGATCTCGGACTTGAGAGCTGTCGCCGCCAGAATTTGGATCGCCCCAACTAACTACCGACCCGTCTGCAAGGAGCGCAGCAAATGCACTGCTTGTGGCACGAATTTGCTGCACATCCCGAAGCTGATCTTGCACTTGGGAGCTGTCGCCTCCAAAAAGTGGACTGCCCCAAGTAACAGCTGAACTGTCTGGCAGGATAGCAGCAAATCCATATGCCGTGACTTCGATGTGCTGCACGCTTCGAAGTCGATCTTGGACTTGAGAGCTGTCGCCGCCAAATTCTGGATGACCCCAAGTAACCACCGAACCGTCTGCAAGGAGCGCAGCAAACGCACAGCCTCCACCGTGAATCTGCTGCGCACTCCGAAGTTGATGTTGTACTTGAGAGCTGTCGCCGCCATGATTTGGACTGCCCCAAGTAACAACCGATCCGTCTGCAAGGATGGCAGCAAATGCATATCCTGTGGCTTCAATCTGATGCACATTCCGAAGTCGGTCTCGGACTTGAGAGCTGTCGCCGCCATGATTTGGATCGCCCCAAGTAACAACCGATCCGTCTGCAAGGATGGTAGCAAACGCCCGGCCTCCAGCATGAATCTGTCTCACACTCCGGAGCTGATCTTGGACTTGAGAGCTGTCGCCGCCAGATTCTGGATCGCCCCAAGCAACAACCGATCCGTCTGCAAGGACAGCAGCAAATGCATTGCCATTGGCTTCAATCTTCTGGACACGCCGGAGTTGATCTTGGACTTGAGAGCTGTCGCCGCCTGAATTTGGATTGCCCCAAGTAACTACCGATCCGTCTGCAAGGAGCGCAGCAAATGCACTGCTTGTGTCACGAATCTGCTGGACACTGCAGAGCTGCTGTTGGACTTGCGAGCTGTCACCACCAGAATCTGCAGAGCCCCATGTTATCACTCCGTCGCACCCGTTGCACCACACTGCAAAGGCGCTTTCTGTTCCCACAACCTTCGGTTGCAGCAAAACTGCGGTGACATTGTCTCCATCTTCAAACCCTGTAGCTCGGAGTGTCTTCTCCGGATCTGCCACGACATGTCCGTCTGCCGCAATAAGTTTCAGAAATCTTCGTCCTAAGGTCTGCTGCGCCTGAATCTTCAAATCCCTTTCAGTTGAGGACTGTGGAAGTGAAAGGGTTTCACTCCGACCGCTCGGTAAAGTCACGTTGATTTGGAACATTTTCTGTCACTGCAATTGCACTGGGCACAATGACGTACTCGAAGGAATCTTAAATTGAATTTGGGCCAAAATCATTCATGGACATATAATATGATGATACGGTCATCATACATCCGAATGTTTGTTGGACATAGGTGCAAAATCATGCCACATCCCAAGGTTTTTGCACATAGTTATGGCAAATTTTTGTTTGTTGTCCAACTTAATGGACATGTATAGTAATCATGGGGTAGATAGGATATCGAATTGGGCCATCCCGAATGCACAAGTGCTTTTAATATTGATCAGTCAGGGGGGCTGGCCAAATCAGAGAGTTCACATCCATGAAGTCCTTCCCTGTCGCAGTTGGCGAGGTCTTTCCAAACTGGTTCACAGAATGGTGCCTCATAGAAATATTGGTTCACCTGACTGGTGTAAATACAAGCTATGTGGCGTATATGTAAATGTATATCGGTATACTGTGACATGTTGTGGCATATGGTGGTATATTGCGGTATATTGCGTTATGGGCCATGGGTATGCATGGGTATGTATGGGTATGTATGGGTATTCAAAAGTTATCGTCATTTAACGAAAAGTATAAAACTATATACAATGATAGGCTAGCAACTATCAGATTGTCACTATGTGGGTCATCAAACTTATCACGGGGGTGACCAGTATGTAGTCAAATGCGTGCGGGCGGGAAAAAGGGAACTTGCTGAGCACATCAGGAAATCCAACCTCTGTAATATAGTTCGTTGGTGAACATCCTGCCATAAAAGAAAACCTCGCCACCTCCACAAGTGTGCAGGGTCTATACCAAATCGCGATTCCTTCTGAGTTCAAAGTTTAGGTTGAAACAATAGCAACTTTAAACTCAATCACAGTGTCCTACTGAAAGGACTTCTGTCTATCATGTCGAAAAAGCATCAGCGGCTGTTGAAGTTTTGGAATTCTATGGGTACAGCGTGGGTCCGCAATTGAAACTCGAGTGGAAACCAAACGATATAAGACAAAACTGCGGAGTTACCCTTGCTTAGGGCGGCTGAAAAAGATGAGCGGTGTTTTTGTGGTGAACATGCAACACTCGAAGCATTTCCAAAGCATCTTCTTCCCTTTGACAAAACGGCACGCAGTTCACAAATGCAAAAGCCGCGTTTCTTTTTCTTTTGAGAATTGGGGTCAATCTTTCGCCGCGCTGTCACGGCTTAGGGTGAGGCACTGAGACTGTGAAAGCGCTGAACAATGTAGCGAAGATCACTTGATCAACACAGTTTGTGGAGTCAATGAGAAGTCATTGACATGAAAAATCCCAAGTGAATGTCCAAAAAGTCACTGGACTAGCGTCACTTGACGAAGATCTGAAAACGTCATTTGACGGAAGTGGGATTGCCTCAAAAGATTGTCCCATACGAACCTCTCAAAATGAAGGACGTAATGAAAAACAAACTGTCCAACCACTTGATTGGCGACACTTGTCGTTAGGACACTCGTCCATAGAAAGGTCCCAAGATCACTTGATCAAGGGCGGCAGAGGTAGGGACGAAAAAGAAAATGTCACTTGACATGCAGCACGCATTCCCATCACATGATGTGCATGTTGGCTCTTGGTCACTTGATCCTTGAGCCAGACTGCAGGGCGATGGGATTGACATCGAAGTTCACTGCTGCAGTGTAAGGGACTCAAGTGTCGTGTGTTCACTAGAACGTAGGGTTAGCGGGTGTTACCATGTGCCGTAATGGCTCAAGTTGTTTCCCCGCTGTTTACAAAAGACCTGAAGTGTCACATGCCATCCTTGCCATGGGTGGTCACAATTACCCTGGCTGTGAGTACTGGTACGGTGAACGTTCTGGATTTCTCATGGCTCTGGGTACCAAATTTTGACGAGACAACTTTGGGTGATCCACCCCCACTTTTAAGTGAAGGGAGTGGGCATGACAGCGATGGAGAAGGAACTACAAAGCACAGCTGGGCCCATTTCTGGGGATACTCAGTATTTCACTGGGATGTCTATTCATGGATTGGACCGGCATGGTTTAGTACCTCGTCTACACCTGGCACTTTGCATTCAACGGGTGGTTGGGGACTCTACTTCTTGGACCAACTGGGCCTCTGGGTATGCGGAGATTTCTGGCCTTTAATAGCGTGGACTCTGGTCTTCACATTTCTTTTGGGATTCTCTGCCACGGCATTGTATCTCCTTTGGGTGATGTTCAGGCCATGCTTCGCTTTTTGCAGATGTTGTTGCCGACAGACTCGAGCAGCAGCACGTGAGGTCGGGGAGCTCCTCCCAGAAGTGAACCCAGGAGGCTCATACCGAAAATTGAACATTCGTGGACCTGCATCCAGCGAACACGTGGACTCCGAGTTCTTCCAGAGGCAGATAAAGGGCAGAGGTTCTGAAAGGAAACCAAACGACGTTGCCGTTCTTTTGGACTCTCATGCTGCTCGTCTGAAGCCAGATGGGGACCATTGGGCCCGTGTGGATAGGTATGGTCTATGGGTGAAGGTGCGTGAGGTCAGAGGAGCTACTTCAAGGCAGCTGAGGCAGAAGCTTGAGGTGGAAGGCAAGGTGCATCTTTGTAGGGATCACTCTTGTCCTTTGGAAGCCATGCCTACCCCGGGGATCCATTGCAAAGCATATGCCTCGGTGGATGCCAACGCCTTAGTTGACTTGGGAGCATATGCAGGGTGGTCCACCCGACGTGCCTTCGTTCTCGTCGCGCGAAGCTGCAAGAGGGCGGGGCGTGGGTTGGGGTTAGCCTTGTATTATCTCTCTGGTTGTTTTCTCATTAGGAAGCTCACCCGGGGAGTTCCTCCCCCACGCACCATCCAGGAAGGACCCGTCGTACGCCCCCTTGATCCTGAATCCGAATCTGAAGCGGAGGTCTTAGACGACCCATGCGAAGCGGTTCTTGTTGGGCTGGAGCATGGAGGGAAGATTCGTGCTTTGGCCACTGATCCGTGTTCTGATCAGGCGAGTGGCGCTAGCGTGCGGCTCCTTGAAAGTGATCGGGCATTGTCTGACGTTAGGAACCGAGCCACAGTCAAATTGTGTGATCACCACCGCCAGCTCTATGTCGCCGCCTGCAACGGCCGTAAGTGCAGTGTTCAGACTTGCTATGAGAAAGTGGAAGGCGCCAAACAGGGAGTTCCTCTCTGCGCCAAACACCTGACTGACATCGGAGCACACACTCGACAAAGACGAGTTGCCTGGAAGGGCGAAGTTGAATCGGTAGCAGCCACGGACCAATCTGATGCCGAAGGGAACGCTACAGCAACCCCAAAGTCAAGTGCACAGGCACCTAGCACTCCCCGAAGAAGGCGGTCCGCCTCAGCCGAACCTCAGAGTCAAACTCAGCGGCAGGTAGAAGGCAAACTCCACCAAGGCCCATGCCTTGTCAAGGTTCGACCGCAATGCTTTCAGCAGCCTGGAGCAACTCCCCGTTGGCTGGTGCTGTTTGGCACCATTGAGGGAATCGCAGAAGAAAGCCGAGGAGGTGAACTACTCTCTATATCTCTGCCAGGCCTAGGGGCACATGTGTGCGTGCGAACTGATGCAGTGCTGGAGGCTCCCTCCGACAACGGAACTGGCCGAGTTCAGAAGGGCTGGGTCCAAGGTTTTCTTCAGAATGCACATGAGGATGAGGTTGGTCGGGGTATATCAATCTTGGTCAGTCGGGTGACCGAAGGACAAGCATCTTGGCTCAGCAGCTGGGAGGGAGAGATAGTTAGTGGAAACCCCGTGTGGACAGCACAAGAGCGTAAAGCCTGGGGCTCCCACCCGACTAGGGAGATCCTCCCTCATGCGGAAGCTTACGTTCATAGAGAGCCCAGCTGCACCATTGAATCTGACTTCATGACCCCTCCAAGACCGAGTGATGCAAGGGAGGTTGATGAGGTGCCAGTCGAGTTGCCCCAGTTTCCTGATCTCTCGGAGGGTCAAACCGAGAACCTCGAAGAGGCAGTGAGGGCCCTTGAGCAACATGAAGGGGAGACTCAAACTGATGAGTTGATCCAAATGATAGCATCCGCATTTGATGTTGACCCAGAGAAGCTCGCTGCCAGAAGAGAAAAGGAGCCTCGTCCACCGCCTCCAGGTCTGACCCCTATCCCTCAGGTGTTCGACACAACGAGGAAGGAGCTCAGCAAAGTACCAGCGTTAAGTGGGGATGGCTCGGCCACCACTCATAGCCCTTCGCTTACCCCAGGGTTGATCCAGCCAGCTCAACCAAGGACAGCAAATCCTTTCCTAGGTAAGTCGAGCGCCGCGCCCCAGCTCTTCCCATCCAAAAGGGAAGCCGGAAGTGGCCTGGTCAGGCCAGCCTCCTCCCACAATCCTTTCTTAGCCAACCGAATAGGAGCCACCTACGGGGAGGTCCTCCCAGAAGGCAGCCTGACACATACCAAGGCAACTGATCGAATCATCCACGCCATCGATGGACTAAGAAAAGCTCAAGATGATGATAAGAACCTCAACAAGGGCAGCTTATCCTCGATCCGGGAAGCGGAAAAGATGGATGTCTTCTTGGCGAGAGGCTGTGGCACCCTGACCATCGAAGTTGCCCCAGGAGTATACGGGAAAGAACTCTTCCACGCTGGGAAACGCGTAGCTCAACATGCCAAGCACATGCTGCATCTGATCAAGTGGCCAGTACTCATGACAAATCGGGTTCTTCTGGGGATAGCCGGGCTATGGTGGGGAGGCAAAGAAGGGTACACCCTGCATGCATCAGATTGTGTCACCGCTCGGTCCGAGCAACTTGACAGCTGGACCCCTCCCACCGATTCGAAGGTCGAGAACAGACAAAAACCACCGAATGTGTTCAACACTTGGCTGCGCTATGCCGAGAACTCGATCAAAGTGTTTGGAGCCTGCTACGGTTCTGAGCACATCCAAGAGCGCATGGATTGCCTGACAGCCCTCAAGGAGGCACATGAAGAAGATGATCACGCTTTCCCAGCCGCGTATTGCATTGAATTGTACGAGGAGCTGGTCGCAGCATGGTGCGAGGAGCTTAGAGAGAGCAGGCGAAAAATTTGCGCAGCCTTGGGCACTGAAAACCCCCGTCTGGAGGACATAAAGATTTTTGCATTGGCTCCGGGCGCGGACGGTTCGTCCAACTTCCAGTTCCCGAGAATCTGGGACTTGGCGGATCCCGCCGGCTACTACCAAACAGTCGTAGTGCCCAGACAGGAACGTCAGATGTCACGATTGCTACACAAACAACTCCATGACCACACCCTGAAGAGTAGGAAAACGGCAGGTGAACCTCCCCTTGAAGAGGAAGAGCAAAAGCCTGGTAAGGCTCCCCGTCTCAACCTGAAAGCGGAGGATGCTCCATCCACTGCAAGCGCAAACCGAGCAGCCTACCCCGCAGGGAAGCGACTTACCCCAGCTGAAGCGTCCAGGTCAATTGAGCATGCGCCGAAAGACACCAAGTCAGGCAAGCCAATATGTTGGGATGCAGCCACTCACATGGGATGTCAGAAGGGAGCCAAGTGCCCGCATGCTCATGAAACCTTGCCAGGTTTGGCCAAGCTCGACTACAGTGTGGCCATGCAGATTCTCCGTAGGGGAGGGCTAAAGAATGGACCCAAGATCGATCCAAAAGAAGTCGACGGTCGCGTGGCCCAGCTCAGGGCACAAGCCGCTGCGGATAAAGCCGAGAAGATGCAACCCAAACCTGGGGCCAAGCCCAAGCCGAAGGCCAAAGGCAAAGCAAAGGCCGGAGCAGCAGCCAGTGAGGAGAAAGCTGGAGAGAACCAATGGGAGGTCCCAGAGGATTTTCAGGTTCCTCTCACACAACTTGAGGAAGAGCTCGAAGAAGCAGTGAAAGGACCTGATCCCTCCTGGCTGGAAGTTCCTTCCCAAGTTTGTGAAGAAGAACAGGCACCCAGCCAAGATGATCTCACTGAAGAGGAGCAAGATCGTTGGGCGCGTTGGCAAGCTCTCTTAAATGGAGGGCTGTTCCAGCCACTGCAGTCCCCTTCGGATTATCTCCAGTCACATGTGGTAGCCAAGATGTTAGCGGCCCAGGACTGTGGTCGGTCTTGTGACTTAGCCCAGTGTCTCGAGGAAGCAGTCGAACGGGGACACCCTTCCCTTGCAGAGGAAGCCACCAGACACCTGGAAGAGATGAAACATGAGCCCAAAGCTGGGCACAAAGCCGATGCAGAGTTCTCCCCACCCAAGTGGGAAGGATCAGTAGGCCACGGCTTCCTTCATTTCGACCCGAAGTTTGGTGTTGAGCCAGTACCTTACCAAGATCATCAGGATAAGCTTCCTCAGAAGGATACGGGGGTTCCCCTCAATGACGGCCAAGAATTTGAAGAAAGGCAATGCCTCCCTCTCCACGTCGGCATTGGACTGAGCAAGATGACTGCCCCTGGTGATGAACAGAGAGCATTGGCATGCGCCGCCAAGCTGCGCAAAGCCCTGTGGGAAGAGGCAGTGTCGGCACAGGCCCAACTGGGAGATCCTCCCGTGTGGATCACTGAAACAGAGCATTTCCTTAGACAGAACATTCACGATTGTGTTTACCCACACCATGAAAAGGACTATCGAGCCCTTCAGCATTTCGCCCAGGGACAGCTTGCAGAGGTCACTCTCGCAGTCATTCGGCTGTCCTACTTTGGACGAGTCGAGGTCGATCTGCTTCACGGTGGGGAGAATCAATCGGATAAAGTTGTGTTCACCACCATCCATAGGGGACACATGAGGTTGCTCCAACCACCTGACGCAACCACCCTCTTGGATGCCTTGCGCAGGCATGATAAGGTGGTGCGAGAGTTGGTTTGCGAGGACTGGAGGGAGGCACTTGATCAAGCACAGCAAGAGGACCAGCTGGTGCCCTCAAAGCTACCAGCCTGCTCAAGATGCAACCAGCAGCAAAAACACCCCTACCGGGTAGGACACTCCATGCCCAAGCCCCCAGCATCACTGGAAGCCTGTCTCCATGAGGATCCCCAGGCCTTGATGGCGGCTGGTCCAGCCCTTCGCGATCGCCCAGCCTTTGCTTATGGCCCTGTTGGACAGGAGATTTATGCTGGTTGGGGGGGATGGACCCAAGGGCTCCGCTACCAAGGAATAGTCTGCAAAGACCCCATTGAGTACTTTGAAGATCCAATCCGTCAGACCGGCTACAAGCCAGAGCAGGATCTCACCAAACCCGAGGTCAAAGCAAAGCTGCTAGGTCTGGCCGGTGCCATGCCGGGACCTGATGCGCCGAACACTTGGCAAGTGGGGCTGGTCTGCACCTCATACTGCGACCACCAACTCAACAATGGCGGCACCAGAACATGGGACAATCCTCAAGGGGACGGTTCCCGTCCGAATGAGGTCCAAGGTAATGAGGATGCAGCCTTCGTAGCTAAAGTGTGCTCCACACTATGGGAAAACGGTCGGCTCTTCTGCATCGAAAGCAGCGCACCGACCGGGCGATACCCCAAACTGTGGGATCAACCCTGCATCCAAGCACTCCGTCAAAAGACGGGCGCAAAGATCATCCCGATGGCCATGTGTGCTTGGGGCCTCGGACCCCCAGGAGCCGAACCACAAGATACCCATAGGAAATTGTCATGGTGGATGGTTTTGCCCGAACTCTACCCTTGGGCCCTGCTCTTCCTCGCTAGGAGATGCCCAGGAGTCGGTCCGACTCACCAACATGTACCCCTGAAAGGGGCCAGCCCCATCCCCTCAGTGCCTCTCACGCGACTGGCCCAGCAGTACGCCCCTAGCCTATGCGCGGCATGGGGCCTAGTCGTCAAAGCCGCATATGAAGAGTGGGACTGGACCACCTATGTGCATGAGCATCAGTCGTTCAAAGCTTTGGAACAATGCTGGAAAGACTTGGAAGCACCACCGTGGCCCATCGATTCAGCAAAGTCAGCCATTAGGACTCTTGGAGAAACTACAGTACCCTCTCCAGTCGACCCCGCCCTAGCACCTTGCGAGGGCTGCGGCCTGCAACAAACCACCAGAGCCGGGCAAGCTCCTTGCCCTTTCTGTGACTACCAAGGGGGGGGGAATGAAGTTGCTTTCACAGAACCTGAACTGACAGACCAAGGGGCAGAGAGCAGCATCAAACCACCATCACCGCACACAGCCTACAGGGAAGACAGCTGTAAAGCGGGGAAAGCCCCAGAAGATGATGCATTGCACGCCTTGGCCAAAGACTACTTGGGAAAGTGTCAGGCCCCCTTTTCACAGGAGGCCCTCCGAGAGACGACCGCAGCAGGCAATAAGGTGCTGCTTGCAGCACGCTCCGTGCCAGCAGCAGCAGAAGCCATCAACCAAGTCAGGGTTCAACAGCAAGGAGAACACCTTCAGAAAGCAGCACGGGGGGAATTGAAAGGGCTGTCTGATCAACATGCTGAATATCTCCGCCAATGCGTGCTCCAGGGAGTTCCTTCCAGAGCAAGGTCAATCCCCATACGGGAGAAGGCAAAGAACCATGGCTCGGTCCGAGGCTATGAAGAAGAGATGCTGCAGAAAGCGTGGAAAGACGCTTCCTATGGTGCGGTCCTCCTCTGCTCAGCAGAAACCGGTGACGAACAATCCGACAATGAAGTAGAGGAGATCCTCCTCAAAAGCGGAGTAGCCGAAAGTCCCTTAGGCAGAGTCCCGAAGCAGAACCCCGACCGTACCCTGTCGGCGGAAGGTAGACCCATCAACGACATGAGGGGCCGGAATGGACATGGGTCGAAGTTCGACCATCCGCCCGCCTCCCAACCGAGGCACAGAGCAGTTGTCCGCCAGAGCCTCTGGTGGAGGGCCAGGCATCCCGGGGTCCCACAAAGATGCGCAAAGCGGGATGTTCCCCGAGCCTTCAAGTGGCACTTTCTCAATCCCAGGGACGTCCCCGAATTCTGCACCAGGTTGTTGGGGATTGTGATCCTGAGCCTAGTTATGGTGTTTGGATGGGTAGGAGCTCCCGGTGAATTCGTGATTTGGGCTACGGCTGCTCAAAAGCATCATGGGGCGTTCCGCCCAGCCTGGCCTTCGTTCAACGACGTTGTCCCTTATACCAGTAGGTGGCTCATGGACGACGGCGTTGTCGTCGAACCACTGGTGGGGGTGAGGATGTCAAGGTCGCTTGCGGCCATGGACAAAGCCATGGAAGCTGTGTGGGGCCCAGGTGCCATTAATCAGGAGAAGCTTTGGGGGCTCCACCTCGATTTCGATGAGCAGACGGTGTCACTGCCCGAGCCCAAAAGAATGAAAGCCAAATACCTCCTACAGGAACCATCGCTCCAACGGGGGTGCAAACAGGTCAGAACAAAGCTTGTGAGGGAACTTGCAGGTTCAGCACAATACTGGGCGGTTTCCGCCCCCGAGTTGGCGCCACATCTCCCAGTCTTTTATCGCTTGTTGCAACAAAAGCCAGGAGCCGACGAGACCTTTGTGGACCCTAGAGGCTCTGATGAGGAGGTCGAGCTTGCATGGGAGGAATTTTGGGATGCCCTTGACTGGGTGAGACTCCAAATGGAACAGCCCTGGGGATCAAGCTTCAAGGCTGCCTTTGGGAAGCTCCTTCCCCTGGGGGAACGGCTAGCCTTGCCTGGGAGTGCCTCCCGCTCTAGATTCGTCGGAGGAGACGCAACCCTCGAGAGATTAGGAGCTGCCGATTGGAAAGACAAGAGCTATCATATGGCTGCTTCAGCCAAGTATCTCCCGACTCTCAAACAAGTGATGGGTACTGAGGGACATGCTGAGATCATTGCTGTCTGTGAGCTCCTCACATTCGTCGTGATGGCGTCCCACCAGGCTAGCAAATGGGAAGGTGAAACCATCCTGTACGTGACCGATAACCTGAACGTCAAGCAGTGGCTTCGACACAGACGTGCCAGGAACAGGTACGTTCGAGCTCTTCTGCTCTTGTTACAGAGGTTGGAAGCCGAAAGTGGCTTCAGTGTAGAAGGAGTGTACGTCAGAACGTATCACAATACACTCAACGACTGGCTGACAAGGGAGGACGAACAGGTTGTCCAGGCAGAGATGAAGCGAACAGGTTGGAAGCTCCTTCCACTTGTGGAAGACTGGGAAGAGATGCTACGGGGGGCGCTTCGCCCGACCCTGCGGCTGCCTAAGGAAGTGGGATCAGTGGCCAAGCTGGCGGTTCAGACAAGAGCACCGAGGCCCCCACGTGGGAACCGTCTTCTGGAGGCTCCCTCCAAGGATCGTTTCATCAGCTGGCACTCAATGATCAACTAGCTAGCTACCAACTTGGGTGGCTTCGAGGAGGAGGCTCCACCACCTCCGTGAAGGAAGCACAGTGGTTAGCAGGATCCCTCAGCACTGAGCCTCGAGGAACCGAAACAGCTCTGATCAAGAAGGCACTCAAGGAAGCGAAACGCGTCCAAGGGCTGATCCTGGATACCCCTCAACACCCGTCGCAGAGCACTCAAAGCGACCTTAGGTCACTAGCAGACACACTACCCCCTTTAGAAGTAGTGGAAGTCCAAACCTCCAAACTGGGTAGCTTTTTCGCTAGGAAACCATGGGTGTGGTTGTTTGGGAAGGCCTCACAGAAGGCCCAGTCGCTCGAAGGATGGACCCCGGGCCACTTTAACCCATGCTGCATGTTGCCGCTCCGGCAAGAGGATCATCGAGCATCTGAGTTGAGACCCCCAAGGTTTACGTTTGTCAGGGAACCCACCATTGTCACCACAGGAGACCCATGGTTGCCTAAGCCTGTTGGCCATCTCAAGGACCACCAAACGGGGCTCTCACACTTGGTGCACAGCGTCAAGGGCCCTGCCTGCGGACCTAGGCTCAGGAGAGATCCTCTCCGCATTCCAGGAGGCACGCTGTTGGAGGATGGTACAGGGGCGGTTCGCCCACTGGCCGAGAGTGAGGTCTGGGAGATGCAAGGAGGTGATCTTTCAAGTTGGAAGTCAGCAGAAGCTTCGGTCCGTAAAGACATGATCCGAGCCGCAGTCCAAGAGATTGGTTGGCAAGCAGCACACACCATACTGGGGGCGGTCACCCAGGAAGGCAAGGTTGGGGTACTCGATCCTGATGAGAAGGTTGCCCACGAACAGCTTGAGATTTGGTTGAAAGCTTGGGGAAGAAATCCACAACAGCCTTCAAAAGAACTGTACCTCTCCTCATGGAAAGAAGCAACCCCACTGGTACCTCCCACACACCATCAGGACACCGCCTGGAAAGCGGGGGCACCCAAGAGGAAGACGAGCAGCAAAGCTGAACTGGTCGAACTCGAGGGGCTGGTCCAGCCAAAGGGAAACCAAGCAAGCTCCTTGCACATCCAAGGAGGGAGTCATCTTGGGGACCAAAGCCTCCTCGACAGCCTCGCCATGGAAGCCATCATGTCCAAACTGGCAGATTCCACTAAAAGGGTCTACGCATCCGGTTGGAAACAGTGGTCTTTGTTCAATTTAGGATCCGGATCACCCCTGTTCATGGACGGCGAAACCAGGGCGGATAAGGGGAAAGATGAACAAAGACTCATTCGTTTCGCGGTTTTCCTGCACCAAACCATGGGTAGGTCCGTAGGAGGGATTAGGCAGAGATTATCAGCAATCCGATATGCCCATATCTCGGCAGGATACCCCGATCCGTTGGTAGGGAAGCCACGGCTTTGGGCCGCCATTGCAGGACTCCAAAGGTGGGAAGGTACCCCGTTGAGAAAATTGCCAGTCACCCCCAGTATGCTGAGATGGCTAATGAAACACCTCAAGTCCAGCGGGTTCCCCGCCAAAGATCAGGTTGTCATCCGAGCTGCTCTTCTTACAGGGTGGTTCTTCATGTTGAGGGCAAGTGAGATGTTACCCCAGACCGATGGAACTGATCCACTCAATAGGGCGATTCGCCCCTCCGATATCATGTTTTATCGTAACGGAGAAAAGTGCTCAGGGGCTACTGCTGATGAAGTGGTTGTGCAGGTAAGATCAGCCAAGAACGACCAGTATGGTAGAGGACAAGCCAGATCCCACCACACCACCTCGGAAGATCTCTGCCCGGTCCGGGCACTCGCGCAGCTTCAGGCCATTTACCCTCAAAGATGGAAGACCTCTGAAGTCGAGGTCCCACTCTTTAGATTGGGCAGCGGGGAAGGAGTGGACCGTGAGATGATAACCCACCTGGTAAAAATAGCAGCCATGGCCGCTGGGTTCCCAGGGGAGTTGGCGGGAAGTCACTCTCTTCGTAAAGGGGGCGCTACTGCCTATTATGCATCGACCGGAGATCTCGAACGACTCAAGAGGTTTGGTGGTTGGTCATCAGATGCCGTACATGCCTATCTATATGAAGATCATGTGGCGCAACAGGGGGTTTCCTCCAACATGTTGAAATCCAACACCATCCCCTTGCCCAGCCAGGTCCACCATCAAGCTAGGCACCCGGTTGATCCAGCCACAACAAGAAACCCCGAGCCAAACCAGCAGGGTGTTGAGCCGTCTGTCAAGCCGTCACCATCCAGCATGAAGGATCGCGGACATGCACAGAGCAAACCGAAAAGTGTAGGCTCGAATCCAAGAGTTTCCACGTCAGCTCCAAGGCGAGTTCGATTCGCAGAGAAGGCGGGCGGCATGGACGAAGCTCCTAAGGTGTCCTCGATGCACACTTTCAACCGGGTCTTGGATGCACACCCCAACCTGGACCTGTGGGGCTTCATGGGCGTTCCGCCCGGGTCATCACACACGGTGATCAATGGGGCCTATCGGCAAAAGGCCCGGGTGCTCCACCCAGATGCATGCCGCAACTTGTCGGATGCTGAGAAGGCGCGCAAGGCGGAGGAGTTCAAGCTCTGCACAGCCATCAGAGAGTTGTTGATCGATCCGGTCACCAGGGAGCAGTACGAGACCTTGAGGAACCAGGCCGCACCACCTGCCACCCGGAGAGGAAGGACTCCACCCAATCAATCCTATGAACGAGCTCGTCAGAGGTTTCAAGGGATGGGCACCCCTCCTCCAGGACCCAGCAAGACACCGTCCAATGACTTTGTGAGAAGGGAGGCAAGAGCCCAAGGCTCGGGTGTTCCACCCTCTTACTACGGAGGCCACAACCCTTGGCAACGTCAGGGAGCTCCTCCCGGTGGAGCCTCGTCCAGCTGGGAGAATCCAGCTTCACACAACCCATGGCAGCACCAAGGAGTTCCTCCTACCAGAACCGCCGGGGGCACCACCCCCATGAGGAGCCAACCGTCTGATGACCCTTGGCAAGCCACTGAGGAGCCGGAAGCTCCTTCCACATCTCTGCCGAAGCAACCTCCACCTCAGCGAAGTCGACAGCCCTTTGAGGACCCTTGGCAGGCCACAGAAGAAGAGGCACCTCGCCCACCACAAAAGGCTCGCCCAGTCTCCCCAAGAGCAGCTGCTCCACAGTCTGAGTCTGCACCTAAGAGGAAGCCGCCACCACCCAAGCAGAATGAGTTCGAACCCAAGAGGAAGCCTCCACCACCCAGGCAGGACACTACAACTGTTTGGGGTGCTCCACCCACGGAGTTTCCAAAGGGAAGTGGAGAGCCAGCCAAGAAAGCTCCTCCTCCTCCACCGATGAGACTGCGATCCAAGGTCCCCCCTGCAGCCCCCAGGACGATGTACCGGGAGCCACAGACCTACACAGCGTCAGGTATGCGAGAGGAACCACCGCCCCGGTGCTGGAAGATGAGCAGTGGGAAGATCGGGAAGTTCGATGCGAAGAGGAAGTTCCTTCCCCTGAGGCACCGGAGGAACTAGGTGAGGAGTGGGATGACTTCCCTCGATCCGAGGGCACATCAAGAGGCTGGGACCAGACAAGCCACGTCGGCTGGGAGGTTCCCTCCAACCCGGCGGACGATGAGGAGTTCGTCCACGTTGATGTGTCAAGTTCAGAGGAGGATGCTGAGTGGGACAGGGTCCCCTTCGACGAGGAGGAGTGGGCAGAGCCGGGTGTTCCACCCCAAGCCGGATCCGGCGATGAAGAGGAAGAGGACCCAGAGCGCAAGGCCTTCGAGGAAAGACTGTTGCGTGGAGTCCGAGAGTTCCTCTCAAACCAGCGAGCACCGGCACCACCCTTGCTCAAGAACATCCAGGAGGACAGCACCCCGTTGCCTGAAGGAGTCCGGCAAAGCTGCTTTGCCCCTGAAGCTCCTGCTGGAGGAGGATGGAAGCTACACCACACCACTCGCGAATGGTTGGAGAGAAGAAGTCCCTCTGAGGCTGCTCCAGCCACCATGCCGAAGAGTGCTGGTCCGAAGCCCCCCCAGCTACCCTCCACTTGAGAGAGCTATCCCAATCAGCGCACCCGCAACGAAAAAGAGCGGTCCGCTCAAACATACGGCTTCGACGAGGGTGAAATTGATTTTGGTGGAGATGAGGAAGATCCACACGACGACAGAACCCCAGAGGAAAAAGCCGACGATGAGGAGCTCATGGCCAAGATTGAGGCGAACATGAGAGTGTTCCTCAACTCTCCGCCAGAAATCCAAAAGCAGCTACGTACGGCGGCCTGGAAGAGATGCTGCTCCAGCTTAGAGGCCTTTCGCAAGATGATGGCGAGACCGGCTGCTCCAGCCAGAGAGGAGAAGTACTTTGAGGATCTTCGTCAAGGGTTCACACCTGAGGAGGCTTTCCGCATGCAAAAGGCGCGGAGAAGAGCTGCGAACCACCATCGCGCACTTGCAGACAACCCCAACCTCAAAGTCGAAGACCTCCCTCGCTCTTGGTTCCAGCCAAAAGCACGCACTCTTCAGCCTGGCTGGCACCAGCAAAAAGAGCGTGAGCGCCTGGAGCGTTCCGCTCAAAAGAGAGCAGCGTCAAGAGGCCAATCCGTGGGAAAAGGGAAATGGCAAAGAGCCACAGAGGATCAATGGAACAAAGGCAAAGGCTCCCCACGTAAGGGCGCTCCGCCTGCTACCCAAGCACCCGAGGCTGAGATGCACGGCAAGGGCAAGGGCGATCCGCCTCCTGTGGGAAGAGCGACGTCAGAGGTGAGGAGACCAAAGCCATCGCCACCGTCACCATATGATCCATCATCATGGCCCAAGAACTTCGGGACAGTGCCACTGACGCCACCGAAGTCTGTTCCAGGCCCAGCCACACCGCCAAAGGCTGATCCAGCCGTTTCCAAGACCCCACCGAAGCCACCAGTACCTGGCCGTTTTCCTGACGAAGAATCCTGGGGTCGCTGGAGAGCCGATGGTTCGAGAGGCTGGTGAAAGCACAGATGCCATGGGAGCACTCGTGAAGAGCCGCTTCGGCTAGCATGACAGTCCTGGCCGATCCGGCCCAACTGCTGCTGACACAATCCAGACGCAGTCACTTCGCATAGCTGCTGATGCTTCTTTTGTACAGCTTTGCATGTTGCGACCGTTTTTCAAGAGAAAAGTGCCAGCTTTATGCTGTAAAATTACCTCATAAAACAATGGATTTTAAAAAGGCAAAAAAAAAATTAATTTTTACATCAAACATCAAAACTTAAGTAGCCAAAAACTAGCCTGGAAAAAAAAAAGTCCAAGCAAAAGTTGATGCCCAAAAAAAAGTCCAAGCAAAAGTCAACCAAAACATCGATTTAGAAAAAAAAGTCCAAGCAAAAGTTGATGCCAAAAAAAAAGTCCAAGCAAAAGTAAACCCAAAGTTTGATTGATATTTCAGGTAAAAATTCAAGTTTTGGTTGACTTTTGTTTGGACTTTTTTTTGGGCATCAACTTTTGCTTGGACTTTTTTTTCTAGATCGATGTTTTGGTCGACTTTTGCTTGGACCTTTTTTTGAGCATTAACTTTTGCTTGGACTTTTTTTTCCAGATTGATGTTTTGGTCGACTTTTGCTTGGACTTTTTTTTGGGCATCAACTTTTGCTTGGACTTTTTTTTTCAAGATCGATGTTTTGGTCGACTTTTGCTTGGACTTTTTTTTGGGCATCAACTTTTGCTTGGACTTTTGTTTTCTAGATCGATGTTTTGGTTGACTTTTGCTTGGACACTTTCCCAGCTCAAGCACCGATTGTTTTTTTGTTTTTTTGAACACATTGTTTTTCTGTGAATTATGAAATTTTATTTTGTTTTGCTCCGGTTTGCTTTGCGGGTTGTTTTTGGTGACTTTTTCTGGTTGTTGCTGGGTGTGGCAATTGCTCCTCCTCTTCCTTCTGGATCTTCACCTCCTGCTTGCGACTGCTTGTGAGATCCTCTGTGTTTTTCTGCTTCTCGCTGCTGCTGCTTGCAGCTTGCAGCTTGCAACGGCGGCGCGCAACAAGTGGGCACGCCGCGCCGGCCAGAAACACATCGCCATAGTGAGCCACAATGGCTAGCGCCTAGCGACGCAACACGATGACAAAATGACATAAAGACATAATGTCACAATAGCGGTAGCGCCCAACGCATGGCCAAGGCCTGCTAGGGCAACAAAGCCACAAAGCTTCAGCGGCAATGGGCTGAGTCCAGCGCTCCATACACACGCTATCCTCTATGTACATTGACTATGTACATTGACTATGTACATTGACTATGTACAATGACTATGACTATGACCGCAGCGCACACATGCCCCATGGGCAACAACCCCAAGGCTTCTGCAGCTGTAGTTTACACAAGTCTTGGAGCAGCCAACGCCTTTGCAAAGTCACCAGCTGCTAGCTGATTAGCTTAGCTGCTTAGCTGCTAGCCAAACAGGACTTGAGACGTAAACCTTGAGCCGTAGTTTAGATATAGGGTTAGATGATTGGATTACTGAAGCTCTTCAATTTCAAATACCGCGTTGATAAGTAAAAAACCCAATACATCATAGAATAGATGAATAGAAGCTGCGGGCCAGCTCTCTGGCCGTAGCCAACACTATCACCGTCGAAATTGGCAGTTTACAAAGCCACCGGCCACTATCAAAACAAAAATTAGATTAGTGACATCACCACTGCCAAATTGAAAAGAAAGGAGTATCATCAAACCCTGTCCTGAATAATGATAATGGCACTGCAAACCCTTTTGGATATTTTGGGATTTGTTTCATCACTGGTCATTGGCCATTGGTCACAACTCCAGGGGATACCGGGTATCCGGGTATCCATTATTTGGTTTGAAAACTATAACTATAACTATCCAGTACACACACCAATTATTCAACGAATGAAAATCACCTTGCTTTGGGAAAAAACTTTTACAGGTTTCCAATCTCTGGCATCTTGGTAGGCGAGCTGCACCCCAGTTCAATTAGGCGACGCAAAACATATTATGAAATCCCAAAGCGTTGCTTCAACTTGCCGCTAACTTGCCAGGTTTAGGCCTGGGCTGGGCGCTCCCAAACATGCGCTGGCTTCACACATGCGAAAAGCGCATGTAACAATGAACCCATGCCGCCATGGATGGATGAAGACTGCTTGGGTTGATTGGCTGCCTGGTTATTTAGACATTGGCTGGCTGGTTACAAGTTCGTGAATTGGTTGAAACGGTTGGTTGGTTGCTGCCTGCTGCCTGACCACTGCCACACACCAACTACAGCACTACAGCTAGAACTACGGCATCTACAGCCAAAGGGAAACATCAATCTGAGTATGGGGCCCACTGGCTAGCTGGCAACGTTCCATCTTCCGAAAAAAGTTCGAAAGCGTCGGTCTTTTTTGGCGCAGAAGGACTCGTCGATTCTGCTTGAACGGCAGCTGATTGACTCAGACAGCCCTAGAATCCCTAGAAGGCTCCACACGGCCAAGCAGGGAAGCATGTTTGGAGATCAAGCAAATAACAAGTACCGTTGGGCGCACCATTTCAAATGGGATTTCAACTTCTGAAACTGAACAGTGGGATGGTCCTTTCAAAAAACCTAGTGGTCACTCTTACTCTTGCCGTGATCACCCAATGAAAAATCGCGGTTGCAGTCACTGGCGCGCAACATGTTTCTGCTTTGCTTGGCATTTCGATTTGTTTCCTTCTTCAGCAACACAACCCTGTCAAAAAAAGGCATGGAATTCTTGCGGGTATGTACAAATATATATATTATATTTACTATTTATTTTCATATTAATATATACTCTGGCCGTACCTTGAAGGTGGCGGGGTTGCAGCACCCCTTTCGACATGAGTGAGCATGTTGCTGCGGCAGCCACAACCAGCTATGGTCCAAGCTCAAAGGTTCTAACGGTTCTGATGGAACGCCAGGATCATGGCCCAAGAAAAGAATAACACGCATTGACCAGAAATCCGGCGGCACCAACAGGCGCAGGGCATAATAGTCATAGTCTAGAGTCTAGCGGCTAGCGTCAAACACTGTTCTTTAATTAAAATGCATGGGACAAACATGGGCTGAAAACGAGTCAAGGTTCAAGGCGGCCCAGCATGGCCCCAACATTGCCCAACATGCGCATGGTGTTCCCGGAAGAACCGCTATCGATTTTGGCATCCCTGTTTTTGATGCTTGCTGAAAATCTGGAAATTTGTTTTTAACAAAATTGACAAACAGGATTCCAACGCACAGCGAAAAAACCACATGAGGTCAGCATGAACCATGAATACGGGCCACAATCAAAAAGAGAAGCCAAACTGGCCCCAACAACATGGGCTCCACACGCGGCAGTAAAGCAAGCCCTCCTATTGTGACTTCATAGGCATGCAACTTCTGCACTTTTGCAAACAAATGCCGAGATCCAGCAAACATGGGGCATAGGCCCTGGCATAGTCATAGTACTCGTGCGTGTTGCCAACATAGCCGCATAGCCATAGCCGAAGAACCAATTTTCTACAAACCTCTTCATGCCTCACAAGGAACCCTAGGACCCCATCAGCCGAACATGACATAACACACACACACACACCAAGGTCCCCAAAATACGGGGGACAATCATGGTAATTATGGAAATTTGCACAGAAAAACGGCGTTTTGGCTGCAGAAATGTTTTTGGGCGCAGAGAATTGCACTGCATGGTTACGCAAGACAAGACGATGCGAAGAAGATGGCCCCTAAGGAAATAACACGCTACCCGGTAACCTGACCTGAGCCAAAATCGCAAAACATCCAATACAGACAATGGCATACACTTACACACAGTCTAGCCGCCTAGCCCAAGCCCGGACCTGATCTCCGCAACACTTTCTCACTCCACCTCAGCCTTTCAGACTCACAGACACAAATGCATTCATGCCAAAACCCCCGCGCCGTGAGCTATCATTTTTTTCCCCTGCCCTACTCATGGTTTTAGGCCCTCAGCATTCCCCGCTGTGTTAGGATAGCCATAGCTGCGAAGCAGCGAGAATAATAATAAGTGCATGGAACAAAATAATTACATGTTCCAATGCCATGAAATGAACAATATAGAATATAGAGGAACCAACATCATCAGCCAATCAAAAAAATAACACTGATAAGATGATATTAGCGATCCAATTCATTTTTGATGGACAATACTAAGTTCGATATCATAGTTCGATGTGTGAATAAGCAATGTCCAACAACGAAACTATAGTCATTTATAATTTATAAAAATGCGTTAGCTGTTTGTTTCAACACCAGGACCCATATGAATCAAGGCTCCACCATGCCGTCATGCCGGGCACTGCTGGATGTCACACAACAAGGATTTGGAAATGCGGATGCTGGCAGCCAGCAGGTTGGCACAGCTATCCTGCGCCATGTCGCTATGCCACGGCACTCTGCTACGCCACGACACCTTTCCGTTCCAGATTTCCAGATTCCAAGATCCAGAAATTGGTCTTCAAAAAATGCTGGTGGTTTGGCCTCTTACCTGTCGCGTTCTTTGTCTGTTTCTGAATCTGGATTCTTTCAGAAGGTTGCGATAACGCGCTGGGTGTGCCACTCAGCATTTCGAACCTGAGCGGACAAGACACTGAGTCCAAAAATCAAACGGCTGCGCAGGCAATGGCAATCACTGGCACTATCACTGAATGGGCGTGAATGCGTTCTTGATTCTTGACTCATCGCTGCATTGACTTGGAAAATCGCAGAAAGTGGCTGCAACGTTTCAGGGGGAATGAACAAGGTCGATAAGAGTAGTGAACCAATGACTTGACTAATGACCAATGACTATAATGACTAGAGTCTAGAGGCATCTGAGAATAGTAATAAATAAATCATGAAATAATACGACGATAAACAAAACATTGAACCAGTTTATGAAAAATTATAGTCAGAATAAGGATGGAGGAGTGATCTGGAAGCTTCAGCAGTTATGAAGGTTTCAGAGAACGGAGACGCAAGGGCAATCCTGAACAACTGTTTGGTTTTGCTCACACCAAAGGCCCCAACCCGGAAGGATCGGAACCTACAGCTGAGTGCGTGGATCCCAGGAGCTGCCAGCGCGATCACCGTGTTAAAAAACACAGCGCCGGGCCAAAGATTGCCACAAATCTAGAAAATGTTTCGGCTGCTGCAAGAAACGCAGTGCAGGAAACCCCTCTTGCATTTCGCCTGAGGATTGCTGTGGTGATTAGGACCTAGGACCTAGGATCATGATATGAGGTCGACCAATCACGTCCACTCAACCATCAACACGGTTTGTGAATCTCTGTCCTGTGCAAAAATTGCGCAACAATGAAATGTCACCAGCTCGCAGCCAAAACAAGATGTGGCGATCGGAAAACGTTCGGTCTCTGAAAAAGTCCAAGCCAAATCAGAAATCTCGGCGATGGTCAAAATTCCAAATCCCAGGATCAGGACAGCTGAGCATCAGGACTCAACGATGAAAGCACATGATTTGTTTCGACAGACTCAGAACGGCAAAAGTTTGCCATGGAGTTTGTTCGAATTCGGATTTCTATGATCATATTCTATGATTTTATCAGGTATCGAATGAAAAATAGTCAGACCAAAAAAATGACACGCTGACGCGCTAGACTTGGTTGGATTCTATTTAGCTATTTGGCTAGTTATCTGCCTTAGTTTCCACATGTGTAATCTTTATTTCTCATACATGATTACGATTACGCGTCGATTGTTGCTATGGTAATGGTTGCGAAACAAGTAACAAGTCAGGAAATTTCAACGGTAACAATATAGTCACTTACTAACATCACTAAGAATAATGCTAAGTGACCAAGTGACTAATGACCAACAAAAATTGGTGACCTTAACAAGTAACAAGTAGTTTCAAGAATCAAACTCAAATGTCTATGTCTATGACATACGAAATGTGACAGCACTGGTTCACAAAGTTGCTCTGACCCCAGACCCTAAGCCCTGCCCTGGCTTGGACACAAGCCAAGAAATCAAAACCTGTGCTGTTGTTACTCAGCACTGGTCGTCAGATCAATCGCTCTCAGAAATCGAAACTGGGCAAGCGTCTCTCAAGCAACCAACTTCTGGCAGGTCTGGAGAAGTGGACCCGCTACCTCACCGACCTTCTGGTCAGCCATCCTTGACATCTGAAGGCGCACTTCGGACACCTGGAGTTCAAGACTTTCCGCCTGCAAAGCCCTGAGCAAAAGGCCTTCTGAGCAGGTGACAAGCACCTGGTCCATCAATGCCTTGGCCTCCTCCATCTCGCTGCAGCTTGAGGCTGCAACTCCATAACGGTTCAGCGTCACTTTCGCATCTGCAACGATTTTCTTGAGGGCCTTTGCGCGTTCAGTGAGCTCCTTCTCAATCTTGTCAAATCGCGGAAGCCATTGCTGATGGCCATGGTGAACCAACTCAGAATCCTGCAATGTTTGAGTCTTGTGATGACTTGCGGGCCAGGCTTTCGATGGCCAAAACACGTAAGGATACTTTTAATTACTTAAATGTGATTTGGCAACGAAGACACTTGACCATCTTCAAGTATCCGAATCTAATCTAACAGAATAACCCCCTTCCAAATCCAAATGAAATTTCTAATCATAGCCGCAAGGAAACCGAACTCAAAGCGCGACAAGACTCTATTAATGAACTCTATTTTAAATATGATGCCCCACACCTGCCTGCACATTCTCTTTCCAAGACTTGCCGTCAGGAAGCCCACCAGCCATAGGTTTCAGGATGTCGATGGCCGCCTTGACTTGCTGGGCCAGAGTGTCAACAGCGTACTTCTTTTGCTCATCCAAGACCTGACGTGCCTCATCAGCCAACGCAGTGACCTTTGCAATCTGCTCTGGATCGATCTTGATTGCCTCCAACTGCTCATCACCAGAATTTTCCTCGCCTCGCACCAAGGGTTTCATTTTGGAATGGCGTGATAGGGTGCTCATCAGCCATGCCTCTGCTCGAGAAAAGGCATTGTTCGAGACCCTGGCAGCACACGTGTCACCACAGGCCTTGAACCCTTGCAAGGCAGCCTCCATATCCATGATGTTCTTGTGGAACCCTGCAAGATGCCAAAGGACCTGGCGATGCACAGGGTCATGGAAGGAGTTGGCCAAAACGAGCAATGCATTGGACCCCTTGCTGCCAAGAGTGTCCAAAGATCTCTGCACATTGATGAACGCCGCATGGACTTCCTGCGGCAAACGCTACCATCACAATGCCAATGGCACAGTGGAGGGCTGTCAAATTGACCAGAAGCAAAATTAGAAAGAATTAGAAGCTCTGATTCTGATAAAGGACATGCCCTAAATTTCCCTAAATTGCAACTTCAATGTTTGGCAGTTGTAACAATTGCATTAAGACATGATCGCAGCATAGCGGCGTAGCGTAGATGTAGCCAAACAAAACAAACACTTGTCCATAGTTATAGTGCTCCAACCTTTCTTTATTCCAAAAAAAGTTGTTTGCCTGAATAGGACTGACTAGGAATAGATTGCCTGAAGTCGTGACGACTAACTAGCATATAGAAGAAATCCAACGGCTATAATCAAATACAAAAAAATATATATTTAAACAATGCCCTTTCCAGATCTTAGAAAATAGACAAATTTAGAATAGAAAATATAGTCACCACTACCAGCTACAGCTACCACACAAACAAACATCCTAAAAATGCACCCAAACCGTCATGAAGGCATCAACCAATTAAACTAATCGAGAACCAGAATCGAGTCAAGATTCACACGATCACCTACCAACCCAAAAACATACCAACCCCAACAACTGTTTTCATCTCCAATCGTCCAACCCAAATCACAGTCCTTCATGCCGATCTTTTCAGAAAAGAAAAGTCCTTGGGTACGTCTGCAAATGTCCACAAAAGCGGTCACAACATCATCACCCGCAGACTCACCCAAGCGCAGGCAAGCTTGGTCCAGGTTTTGAATCAGACCCTCTTTCGCCTGCTTCTGGGCATGGCTTTCCAACAAGTCTGCCATTTTCACAATCTCGGTCTTGAAGCGGGTCGGTGATGCTGCAGCTTTCTTGATCACGGGGAAGAGTTCCTGCGCACTGAGCACAGTCTTGCCTGCCATGTCTCCATCTTCTTCAGCGGAAGCGGGAACCGCGAGTTTGGTCCAAGCCTCAAAGCAGGAAAGGAGTTGGGCCTCCAACTTCTGCGTTTGGAAAGGTCGGAGTGTGTCCTTCCAAGTCAACAATTTGTTCATGGCAGTGGTTGCTGAGCTCAATTTCGCATCTTCTGGATTCGACAGATCCTGCATTAATTTCTGGTACTCTTCAGATGCTGCTTGCTCCGCATATGCATAGGACCAATAGCTTTTCAGAAGATCCTGGCACCAAAAAAAAGCAAACGTTTCGAAAACATCGCTGCATCTGCAGCTATGCAGCTACAGCTAAGACTAAGACTGAGACTATGAGTAAGTAGCCTAATAGCGGCTAGTGATTGACTAATGACTAACGGAACTGCCACTACAGTTTCAAAAATGCGAAGGCTGAGAAATAAGCAATGTTGTGAAAAATGGCTGCAAAGATGCCATATGCCATATGCCATAGACTAAACAAACAACTGCAGATGAAATGCGAGCAACACTTTGCATTAGAAGATCTGACCCAGAAAATTTACCATGGCAGCGCATGGTCAAGATGGAAGAAGCAACGCCTTGCCTGCCAGAAAGTGGAAGTGCTCAGCGCAGACATGACCAAGCCGCCCAAGGACTGCGGCGACGTCTTCAAAGCAGCCGTCAGTGTCTTGACATGCCCACCGTCGTACTGGCCAGGATGCCCGTGGCCACCGAGGGCCAAAATGGCGAAGGCAACCTCGACCATCTCGTCCCTGTACCTCACAAAGTGCTGGTCGCTGCCTGGTGGCAACGGCATGCGAGGGCTTCCGGTTTGACCTTTGCCTGGAGCAGCAAAGTGGGCCACGAGGTCGGTGCAAAGGGACACCATGGATTCCCGGCTGTCCGAGGCACCTCTTGCAAAGGAAACCAGCTTTTCGGCCAGCGCTCTTTCGGACACTCTCACCAATTCGGCTGGGTTCTTCTGGCGGTGGAGGTATCGCACTTTCGGTGATGCGAAGCTCAAACCAGAATCTCCATCTGTCTCCAAGCGCCATGGCACCAGCAAATCAAGGAGGCTGGCCCAACTGCCATCCACCGACCCACATTCTCGGGACAGGCGGTGAATGAGCGCCACGAAAACATTCGACGATAAATCATCAGGCACGAGCCCTTGTGATGCGCAAGCCTCGTCAACCACCGCAGCATGCACCTTGATTCGCTGGCGACAAAACAATTGACATTGTCCAAAGACAAGTTAAAGACAAGGCCAAATATGCAACAAAGCAGGCCAGAAAACAGGGTCAAAGACGAGAACAATGCAAGAACGCAATGACAATGATGACAAATGGCGTTACACAAACTCGAACCGAACAGGTATTGATCCGTGCGGGTGATGAATTCGGCTCCAGCTGATGGATGTGAACACGCACTGCTTTGTTGGAATATAATATAAACTGGCCGCAAGCCACTGCGTTCGCAGCCTGCATGATGACATATGAACATAAACAGGAATGATAAAATTGATAAACTCATCTATGCTTGGGGGCCCATGGAAAATTTATTTACAATGATGGATCTCTGAAGCATCAACCCACGCAAACGTTATTATAAACAATTGAGAAATATTCAATGATTTCTTTGATCTTTCGCTGTGCCCACAATTTAAGGGCAGGTGGCCCTAGGTCATTGCTACCCCGTAACCCAGTACCCACTTGCCAACTCTTCAATACAATTGTTCAAATAGAAATGTCTCAATTGTGATTTCAGAAAATGGTACCTTGCAAAAACATCAACCAATACCCATGCTGATTGGCTCATATCCCAAGCTCAGCCATGAAACTAGGATCTGCTCTGTGGCAATCTTGGCGGCTTCAACGGGAGTCAGCATCAAAGCAGCATTGGCAATCTTGAACTTCTCTTCCAGCATCGCCAACTCTGTGTCCATGCCCTTTTTCTCCAAACTGACCATGAACCGTTTGCAGTGGTAAAGCCTTGCTTTCTGGGTTGTGCCATCCAGCACAAGACGCAAAGAAAGCTGCTCAGCATTCTGCTCTACCTGCTCACGACACTGTTTTTCAGCCTGCGAAGCTTTAAACTTTGCCTCTTCTGGGGTGCGCCTCTTCTTGGCCGGCGCTGAAGGAGCAGGATGCGCACCATCTGAAGGAGCAGACCCGCCAACGCTAGGGGTGCTAGGCGCAGCTTTGGACCCAGGCGTCTTGGGCATCGTTGTCTTTGCTCTGGGCGCTTTCTTCTTCGGGTCTTGCTTTGCCGGGTCTGATGGCGCTGCTGCTCCATTCCAGGAATCAAAAGGATTCTCTTCCTCCTGAACCTGTGCGGACTGACAAAGCGACAATGACGTTCCAACAAAAAACTGGGCAGCTGGGTTGACTGCCAGCTCTTGACAATGATAGCTGATAGCTGAGAAATGAGCTCCAATGACTCGGATAATGTCAACGTGCAAAATGCAAATTCGATTTCCACAGTATATATATATATATATATATATATTGTGATGTAGTCAACTTCAACATATTGTTGTAGATTCTAGGATTCTAGGACCAATCGAAAACGCAGGCATGGAATCATCAGTCAGCAGGATGAAGGAGAGGGATCCAGAGGCTGGACAGAAAGTAGGATCAAATACGCCCTTGCTACGACATGAATCATGTTACGCATGGCTGAACTGTCTCAATTAGAGCATGTTTTCTGCCAGCTTTGGACCTCCGGAACCTTGGATTTTTCGGTGTTTGAACATTGTCTCAATTGCACAAAATTGGCACAGCAAGGCTTTGCCTTCACCCTAAATAACCAAAATAGATCCAATATAGCCGTTGGGGCCTATGACATAAGGTGAAAATAGAATTATGGTGGCCTGGCCTGGCCTAGCATGGCCAACCAAATGCCTTGAAAGTAGGGCCCATGCATGTGTAGACTGCCAGCGTAGGGCCGACGATAATCAAAGCATCAAATGATGTCCAAGAAAATCAGATGATCACAGCATTGGGCCAAGCACATACCACGACCGGACTGCCGACATACGTCTCTCTCCAAACCATGCCAAGGCCAAAAATGCGATGAACATGACATGGCGAGACATATCCAGTGAATCTACCCGGAAGACTTCAAACAGAAAAGGCAAAACTTTTGAAACATACACGGGTTTGCAATGTCAAATTTCATTATCATCTCGATTGGAACGTGGATAGATTCTACACAAGTCCCAAGTCTGACTCCTCTCAACCTTCAATGCGTGAACATGACCAATGTCTTCTGTTGCTTGACATGTCACATGTCTTTTCTCAGGACTGAGGACGATAAATCAGAAAATGAAGAAGTGAGATTCTTTAGTCACAATCATCATTCAAGGTTCAACATCATTGATAACAAATTAGATATATAGATAACATAATAGATATATATATATATAATTGCATGTTTTCAGGAACTGACAATAACGAAGGCTAAGATAAAAATTGCTCCACGGGCCATGCGTTAGTGAACAATCATCACGCAATGCCATAACAAAGCAAATTCAAAGCCAAAAAAACTTCCAACCGTCTGAAGACGTCAAAGAAAAGAAGACAAGACACAGACTGCGATTCCACATGTGTTGGAAGACTCCATTAGAGCAAGCAATGCGCGCGCAGATTATGTGAAAATCGACATGTTATATGCGATATGGCTGAAACGCCTTATCACTGCGGCCACAGCGGACTGAAAAAGATTCCGAAAACCTTAGGGCCAAGCCTTAGGGCCTTAGGAACATACCATTCAATACATTGCTGCACGACAATGATCACAACAAATTGCCAACTTAAGATCAATGATTTGGTTGCAAAGTACTCAAGGCATACAACGCAAATGCGTATAATGAAAGTAAAAGCCCATCGTGCATAACAGATCATTATTATCACACTAAGGCAGTAAGGATACAGGTTATGTTATGAAGGGTTATTATTACCGTTACTATAATGTTGTTAATGATTACTATGCTGACCCAAAAGTTCATTCAGGCTTACTACAAGGCCCAACTATCTTGTAGGATTATAGGACTTGGGCCCGGGGATCGACATATGAGAAAATTAAAACTGTACTGGATTCGTGGAAGATAAAATGAAGAAAAGCCCAGTTGAGTAGTGGCGCGCAAAACCAATATGTCCCACTACCAGGCGCCTCGAACCCGAGTCCCAAAGGGCCATCCGAGGTCTGAGAGTCTTTGATGTTCCTCTGCAGGAGGTCAAACGTGTTGTCCTCTTGCTGCTGTGCCTTCCATGAAGCGATCTTGTCCTTGATCTGCTTGGCGTTCAATGAGGCGGTATAATTTTGAGCAGGCGATCTTTTTGCAGCCCGCTGCTCCAATACCTCCGCCAACCAATCACTTCCTTGACCAGGGCGAAGTGAGTTGTCTCGAGTCTGCTGAAAATCCTGCCACGCGCGATTTATTGCAATGGAGAAACTATCGGAACTATCGGGGGCAAGAATAACAAATGGGAATGGCACATGGCAAAGCATTGAAGCGGTATGGGTTACTATATTCGATTTAGACAATGGTCTAGCCAATACCCAAAAAATGAGGCCAAATAGTAAATAGACATATAGGAAATTCCGTCCAGTCGAGCTCTCCAGCTGTTGACATTGCAAGGGAAAAGGCGTCATGCTGAAAAAATCATAGGACAATCCTGTTCCATTGTTTCCCTACTTAATGTTTCTGCGTCACTGTAGTGGTAGCGGTGCTGTCGTAGTGGCTCTTCTTGCGCACTATCACTATCATGATGCGTCCAGAAAGTAGATGCAAATGAAAGAAAAAACGTGAGTGTTGAAGTGCTTACTACACATAGGACCCGGGCTGTAAAAGGATTGATTGAAACGCCCGCAGTCGCGGCTGAAACACAAAAACCACCCATGAGGCCCATGAAGCAATATCGCTATCAAAGTTAACCTGTTAGGTTTCCTTCGAACAACGGCCGCCGCCTAGGGCCTGAGAAACCAACCCAACTTGAAACAGGTTTGATTTGATTGCCTTCCTTTCGCTTTGCTGACTTCTAAATTCTAAATTCTTAATTGTACATCCCGGCAGGAAACTATGGATTTGTGATTTGTGACTGTTATACACGGCTACTGATATCACTGAAGTCACTAGAAACCCCCCCTTGAGTCCCTTGAGCAAAGAGCGTAAGGTCAGATTTAGAATTTAAAACAAATTGATTGATAAACAAACAGTTGGCCACTTGGACTGACTCATTCCTGGACATGTTGGCTGCTTGCTGGGGCTTGCCGCTTGCCGTTTGCATGTGAATGTAAACTCAATGTTTGTAGGACCTGGTACAAACGTCAGCTCCGTGGCCTAGGACATGAAACATAAGACTGCGAACATCAACAAAACCAGCAGAAAACAAGACAACAAGGAGCTACCAAGATAGTGATCTGCAAATTGGATTCCTGCGGTAACGGTCCCATTTATGCATAACTACTGTACAGTCTGTAAACTATAGGCTTGGCACTTTCATGGCATGATGTTTCAGTATGCAACACCTTGGTTGCCTCTGGCACATGCGTATCACATGCCTCAATTTAGACAAAAAATATGGCCGGGCAGGCGCGCAACAAATCCCATTAACAAAGAATGCTAGTCATGTCGAAGCCGACTGACTAGACTAGCAGTAGCAAAGGCATAAGAATGAAACGCATAGAAAAACAAACAACCCGCAACCCTGCCCTACAGGGCTCCTTCTTCAAGACCAATTCTTCGCAGAACTGGATCAATCTCCTTTCCGGTTCGCCTTGTGCTCCTGGAGGTTTGACGGAAATACCTCTGATGGCCTTTCCTTGCTCATCAGTAGCCTGGATGATCGGGACAACATTCTCAACATCCTTCAAGGGCACACCGAAAATCGATGGAAATTCTTCTTCACTGATGAAGATGCTTGCTCGTTCAATTCGGCTTCCGATCACGATCACTGTTTCCACTTCTTGCTCCAGCCAAGAGCGGAGCGCATCAGGATCCCTGTCTCTAACTAGCTTTCGCACCATGGCAAAGCCCTTTGCAGCTTCAGGGGAAGCGCGAACGCGCAAGCACACAGCATCCCAACCTTCTGGGAAACTGAGCATCACTGCCAAGCTGCATGGGAAACAGCGGTCACCAGAAGGAAGTCGAACCCGGCCTCCTTCAGAGTCAGGCTTCACAAAGATCTTGTACTTGCTCCATGCCACGCCCTGATCAATGAGAAGTAGAATTGAGAACGCTCAGGCTTAATGCGACATGTTGATATTTGCGTTCATGTCTTTGGCGTGATCTTTCGAATGCTGGATTAGAACAAACACACACAGGATACAAGTGCTGGGCCCAGAAGAACAAGTCGGCTGCATGACGCCAACCAGTGTCACGCAAGTGCTATATTATTTGGACTAACAGACTAACAAATGGACTTTACATGAAGAAGACTCAACCAGTTGTTTGGATTGTTTGGTTCCTAGGCCAGTCACAGGAACATGAAACCAATCATGCATGAAACAAATCACCAATGACAATTTTCTTTTGGAACCGCAGAATCTCATAATTCATGATTTCACCCTCATCAGGAAGCTTGTTACTGCTGCAAATATGGGTTTAAAAATCGTCCATTGGAAGAACAATACAATACAAACAGAAAGGCTTGAAAGCATCAAACAGTTGGACGCAACACAAACATGATTTCGGAGACAAATTTGAATGTTCTCAAAATCTGTTATGCATTTTGAGCGTCGGTTTAGTCTTAAGAGCAAAAGTTTCGAGGAAAAGGTTTGTGGTCTTTTGATCGTTTCATACCATGTAAAAGTTTTTCAAAAAAATGAACTGAAACATAAACAGAAGCAGTCTTGACTCTGACATGAAGATCAAGCTCTGATATGGCTGGAGTCAGCGTAAGGTCGGACAATTCAATTTCAAGAAAGACTAATGATATCAGGAGGGAATGAGCTCTGAGACATGATGTTGTGTTTGATTTGGGCAAAGGATCCCCTTGCGCACCTCGCTGGACTTCACGTGGCAAAGCTCGCACGTGCAAATCTGCTGCTCCAAGATATCATTGATGGCTTTTTGCTGGCTTGCCGCTGTGGGTGGGTCATCCTTCCTGGCCTTCTTGCTTTCTTTCCTCTCCTTCCTATGCTTCTGCTCTGGAGATTTTTGCCTACGTTTCTTCGACGATCCTGCATCAGTTCCTGGGCCCTCCATGTCTGAGTCAAAGAGACCTGCCACAGGATCTCCATCCTCATTGTTCTGCGAGGACTCCAAGTCAGAGACCAGGTCTACTTCATCCTTGTCGCCCTTGTCCTTGAACGGTTCGAAGAAGTCATCGCCCAGGTCGCCGCTGTCCATGCCAAACGCTGAAGTTAGGCACCGGCTGCAGGACGAGTTGACCGCTGACTGCTGGTCAGACGGTCAGAAAAAGCTTCGGGGCACAGCTGATGAAAAAATCATGCAACTTGGAAATACGCACTGGAGGAATCCTGAATCCTGCAAATCCCAATTAGTAGTGGCATTTGACTTCAATCATATCTCCATCCAGCTACTGTCGCGTGACTGATCCGCAATGTGGAAAATTTGTGAGCAGCACATTGGATTTGGTAGTTGCATGCTAGCTGGGTTCCCAGACTGATCAGCAAGAGGGACCGTCTGGAAGACTCAGCGGTCTCTTTGCCATTAGCCTTGCAGCAACAACCCTTTGTTTTTCCATTGGCTGGGACTAGACTGGCTAGGCTCTCTCCAGCTACAAATCTACCAGGGTAGGGGGCAAAAGGCCAAGAAGAAGGTAAGTCCCAAGAATCATGTTCAGCGGGTCTAGTTTGCAATTCTTGATTGGAAACCTGCAGCATCCAAACATTAAAACTGGGAGCGCGACACGTTGCCCCTGAAGCCCAAGTTGCTCAAGCTGCCAAACTATAACTAGCTAAAGATTCATGGATCTGCGGCTCGACTCTTGCAGGTTGGCAAAAATCAAGTTATTCAGTTAGTATACTTTACTATAATGATTATCATACGAATCATAAGAAGAAGAAAAATAACATAAAACATATCAATATCGTGCGTTCAATCCAAATGAAATGAACAGCCAGGAGATCGTACGCTGACCAAGCAAATAAACGATCGGAGACGAAGGGTTCAGGACCAAAGTGAAACGAACTGGGAATGTACGACATCAGGGTGCGGTTAGAGAACCCCAAGGAAAAATTCGACTGGGGATGAAGCCATGACCAAGTTCAGCAAACAAGGCTGTTGTTGAGATTGAAAACAGGCTCTGCGAGGTCGAGGAAGATAGAGCAAGGAGGGCGATCCAATCCAGAAACGTCAAATGCTCAAACGCAAATGAGAAATTTCAAAGAAGTAAATGCAAAGTTCACCGTGCATATGGCATATGGATCTTTGGGTTTTGGATCCTGCAATTTCATATGAATGAAATCTGAGAGTCCCAAATCCAGCCTCGCGGCAGTTGCAGGCGCAATGTGGCAAACTGAAAGCCTCGAAGTGAACCTTGGCGGAACTCGCATGCGACATGTGGCTGAAGGAAAAGAAAAGGAACTATGCCCTAGAAGAATGAAACCCGCCAAAGGAACTCAAGCAATGTCAGCAATGTCCTGCAGAAAAATGGTCAGGCAACCCTTGAGTTTCAGCTGTATAGCTGCAATGTCATTGAGAATCGAACGGTAATTTAATGGTGATGGTGGACATCAAACCTCATGAATGCAACGGATGAGCGTGGCACCATATGCTGCATCATTAATTCTAAAACCACACCGTGAAGACAATGCACAAACTCAAATCAACCACAATATCCCTCAAGCCTCCAATGTTGGAACGAAGTGTGCAAACGGCTGATCTTGTGACTCTGGTAAGTTTCCAGACTAAGTCTAAGCCAGTCCTGAAACCCGGTGTGTCTTTGGATAATTCGACTCTTGTGAAGGACCCTGCCAGCCCAGCGGAAACCCGTGTCAGTTTTGAACTACTGCTAGCGGCTAGCGCTGGCTCTCAGCATTCCAGCCAACACGCGTTGCTGCCAATGCAACACTATGGGCTATCTTGCTTAGATATTTCTTGGCCCAAGTTGGCCCACTGGAATCGCAAAAGCTAGGCAGCTGGGCTTCTGCAACATGAAGCTGATGGAGTTCTGTCTGGCGAATCTGATTGGGGTCAATGTGAGTAATGAGTAATGCTCTCTGCTCTAGACTCTAGACGTTGACCCAAAGAATGTTGATCGTCGATAATAGAATTAGAATCCGTAGGACTCAGTAGGAAAACTTGACGGCTTGATTGAACCTTGCGATAAAAGGACACAAAAAAAAAAAACAAAACCGAACTCTGGTTTCCAAGGCCCCAGGCCCTCAAAAGCTCGAGGCAAATCAACGCAAATCAAGATTCTAGGGCACTAGGTTCTAAATTCTAAGTTCTACATCCTACATCCATGTCACATATTGGAAATTGTCCTTGGGGTAATTCAGTACTGTTACGGACTGTGTCTGAATTGATACTTAATCTCTTGGCCTTCAATGCTTTTTCAATGTGGTCTGTCTAACGATTATCCATCTGCCTGTTGATTTCTGTCTTTACTGATATCTAACTCACTTGAGTTATACTTGAGAAAAATAAAACGGAAGCCAGGGGGTATCAGGACAATAGTAGTGTGGAAAGGCGGGAGAATATGGAACAGCATGAGGAGGAGGCTGGGCGGGCAAGGGGGTCCGGGTAGCAGGAGTGTAGTAGGCTGAAAGGATAGATGCAACCCGCAAGGATTTTCATGGATCATTCCCTTAGCTTGGGAACTGTTACTGAGTACCGGGAATGTTCTCCTGATATTAACTGAAATTCGTGGTGGATTTTCTAAGTCTGAGTCGGTCGTTGGTCTGTCTAGTCTAGTCCAAGAGCCTATCCAGTCACTCACTGGTTGTTTTAGTATTATAATTTTCTTTTCTATCTTTACATATTTATCTTCTATGATACTCTAATAATATATTTGCTCTCACCCAGAATCTTGGTCCGTTGCGGTTATGCATACAAGCATTCCTGGGTTCCATGATTAGTCATTAAATCCATATTGTCTTTTAAACTTTCTGTGCTGTGTAAAAATATAATATAAAAGCGTTTGCCGGCATCATGGGTAGAATAAATCAATGTCAGTGTTCAATTTCTTTTGTCAATGACCTGGCGGCATGTTGGAATTGTTACATGCGGGGCTAGCAACGGGAAGCGATCCCGTCATGTGGATCATTGCTGCCAGATTTTCCTGGTCTCTACATCTTAAACTGTGCTAAATTTACTAAATTTTAGATAATATAGTCCGTAACCCTGCCCTTGTCCTTGTCTTGGCGGTTGATGTTTTTTACTGACGAGACGTGCGGTTTTACGCAACAGTCACATCAGGACTAGCGACTGCTAATGATAATGATATGTTGGCGCGCATGCCATGCGATCATTGAAGAAAAGTTTACAACAGTACTAGCAATTCCCAAACATTTCACTTTCGCCGCTACCTGAACGGAAACAAAACAAAACAAAACAAAATTAATCAAAAAAACACACATAACAAAACAAAACATCTTAATTCCCTTGAAACAACCATGATCATTCCCAGGCAACGATCCATGGAAGATTCGATAGTGCCGTTACATTCATCTAAACCTAAACATGGGACGACACGCAGGGATTGCCCTGCATCTGAGACAACATGAAATATATGTGGATTCGCCTGTTCAAAGATTGGCTTTCCGCTTGCCACTCTGCCAGCCTCATGCTCTGAAACTATCAGCCAGCAGCTACCACCACGCTGGGGTCAAGTGAAGATCAACATGTCTGTAGCATAAAAAGAGTTGAAACCATAGTGACCCACTGGCTTACTTAAGGTGAGTATGACTGGGCTACGATAAATAAATATAGTAATAAGTAAATTGGTTGGACAAATTGCCTTTAGTGCATCGCTGTCGAACTGATGATACTTGGTACGCAGCAATGTCTGGTGAATGAAAGCCTTCATCACCATTAGTAGTGTTGGTACATCATTCTGAAATCCCTGATCTTGGCCAACAAACATTTATCAGGCTAGCAACTGACACGGTCAGGAACTACAAATCATCCAGCGTATGGGCAGCTGCTTGCTGTGAAATACTCTTGGCCAAAGCAAGGACTAAAGTGACAGGTCCTCCACACGCACCATCAGCAACGATGGTTTCGAATTTTGTTTTTCGCCCCATGGACCACACAATTGCGAACCATGAAATCAAACCAAGCCAGTAATCAGGATGTTTGTGTGGACCTCGTCTCTTTGTTGTTTCACCTCCGACGAGCAGCTAGCAAAAACTACCTAGGACCTGGGACAATTTTCAGCCTCATCCCCAGGATTCTCTGGTTGGAAATCTGCCCCCCTCAGAAACAAAAGAAGCTGACAAGTATTGAGCGTTGAGTCGAGTGTGGAGTTTGTAAAACGAATCCGATCTGATCCATGATGCCTTAGTTAGGATTCATTGATGCTTACAGCGCCATCAAATTTGAAAGAAAAGCAAAGCAGGTGAACCAAACAGGCGGTCACGACAATGAATGAGGCAAGGCAACGAAAGAGAGATAGACTCTGAAAGGATTCAAGATTCCCGCAGGTTCTACAGCTATGGGTGTGCGGCCCGGCCAGGCTCAGCTAGCCGCTAGCCACTCGCTGCTCAGCTTGTCAAAACTGGACACTACACTCTGAAATTGGACCTTTGACACAAGAAAAGACCTTGGCTCCAGCCCTGTTATTGCCAAGTTAGTAAACTGAACACCAATTAATCTCAAACATAGATTTTGAATGTGCACTATGGACTAGACCAGTGACTAGTGAGACGACTAGCGGCTAGTGACTATGGACTATAACTATTTTGGGAATGATGAATTGAATAGCCGGCTGTCAGTCTTCATGGAAATCGTCTGCAGAGAATCAGTTTCAAACAGGAAACGGAATTATACGCAAACCATTTCACGAAACAACAAATAGCCAAAACAATGTAGGGTTGTGAGTTGAACGTGAAAAAAGCAGGGGAGCTTGCATACGACTAACGCCCAGAAACTAGGACTTGGAACAAGGGACAATGGTGATGAATGCTCACTTCATCTTAGTGGGGCGGCAAAATGTTGCAATATCAAATTGCAAAGGTTCAGCCCAGGTCTCCTGGTCAGGTCTATTCAGGTGTTCCCAACAAGATCGCAGCAACGCTTGCCAGGGATGGCTCAGGTCTGCATTCTAAATGCTGGATTTCAATCGGATCTTCGCCTGGCACCAGATTGGCAAAGCGGTGTGTTCTCCCAGACTAGAGCGACTAGAATCCTAGAGTCCTAGAGTTCGAAATTGAATCTGGCAAATGGAGAAACCATCCATTATAGTCGTCATATGAAAGACTAGGAACCACACACCATCATGCGCTGCATGCTGCAACGCACAAATGATGGAGACATGATGCAAATGACCAAGGAGAGTCAATGCCAATGTCAGCCGTTAATCGTAACAACCCCATGATGTCCATATATATATGGCAGTAATCTTGCGGCGACAAGACTGTAAATAAAACATACTTGATATAATTGCAATTGTAATACCTGACATGTTTATCTGGGCGGTGTGAAAAAACATGTTCTTCGGTTATAGTAAAATCAAATCAAATCTTCTGCGACATCATTGTTATAACTATCAAAGTGGTTGATGGGAAAAGTGAAAGTCCATCTGGTCTCAGTCCAACATATTTCTATGACTTTGTGATTTATGATAACCTATTCCCTTAAGTTTTTTACATTTACATATCATGCGCCTAGGGCGTGGGCCCTGGTTGAGGCTAAGACTGACCGGACCCTGGTTGAGGCTAAGACTGACTTGAATTTGAATGGAACAGGGCATGCATAAAGTTAATCAATCGCTGAGATGAAATCATCAGGTCAACAAGGTTCACAGGCGGTATCATTAAATTTCAAAGATTTTGAAAAGCCTTCCAGTCTTAGAGAGTCTTAGAGTCAGCAACCGTAAAAAATGGATTGGAAAATATCAGGTCACTACAATCCAAAGTATGAAGGAAGCAGCCCAAACGGAACCTGGTAGATGAGCGCGATTCATCATGCGGGCTGCGATTCTTCGAAGCCGTTGGTCTCTGCTGCGGCAGTGGCATCAGCAGAGCAATTGGCAAAGAGGAAAGGCATGCTTCCTGCTTCAAACGCAGCCCCAAGCAAAGCCAGTTGAGCCAAGGCCACGCTGGGAACGCTCATTCCATTGCCGGCTGCTCCAGTAATATCATTTGGACGGAGTCCATGGGTCAATCGCTCGACATCCCCAAATCCAAGCATATGGAGATGTTCTTCAGGCAACATCAATCGGTCCTGATTGAAGAGGTACAGCTGGGATCCTGTACACAAAGTGCGAAGAGCTCCCCAAGGTTTGCGGCAGATATTCTGGGAAACATCAACCGTCAAGTTGCCGGCCACAGACCTGGAATCCAGGGGAACTCCCTCCATGCGACGCTCAGCTTCTGTAACTAAGTAGGCCAAGTCAACCAATTCCTTCACACGGTCGGTGGTTGAAAGTCCTTGGAGACGATGGCAATCACTCCAGGGCGTTGCACGTCGACGTTGGGGCGGAAGAGAATTCCGGATCGCCTCAGACTGCTTCTTCCATGCAGCCATCGGGAGGTTCTCATCCTTCTCTTTCATGGTCGGGCGCCGGTTCACCTCCACAGGAAGTTCAGGAATTCAGCAAGTCAGTCAAGGTTTCGGGATGTCTTAGATTTTAGCTTCTATCTCTGGTGATTGCGGTTGTTTTTTCAAATATCCACAAAGCACTGCGTAATCTCCATTGAACGATGTTGCTACACCTGCAAAAGCTTCATTACTAGCTGTAACAGCAAGATGATGGTCTTAATTTGTCTGCTGCGCTTTGTTTTTGAGGTCAGGTCTCGTTTAGTTGAGTAAAGTGCTCGCACGCCACCATGTCCGCACGAGGATCCAGCGCCCTGCTGCAAAAGCGCTGCCAAGTTCGTTACAAAACAAAATGTCTTTGTCATAGTCATAGTCATAGATTTATTGCAGGGTTCCCACTGTCATCCTGGCTGTGGCCCCCACTGTGGCCCCCACTCTGGCCACTGGCCATGCCGCCAGAACAAGGCCAGTTCTTAGGAAACCTTCCGTTGCCTTCAAGTGCTAGTTACAAAGAGAGAAAGAGGATAGCTTACAGCAGCAGCTTGTTCCTTTTTATCCGGTTGGCTTGAAAGACAAAAGGTCGAGTCAAGTAAGAACAAGGTTACAGCGGTAAACTCTTACAAAAGGAAAGGCTTAGAACAGAGTATTCTATAGCCATCCACAGCGGTGGAATAAATATACATAACTATATACTACCACAAGGTAGATATACAGTAAAGACCAGCGGGTCAGAAAAGGAAACAACGGTATCTGGAGAAAAACCCAGACACAAACGGGCACGCGCGCCGCGCGCGCGCGCGCCAAACGACCCCCTTTTTGACACCATTTTTGGCGCGCGCGCGCGCGCGCGGCGCGCTCGCGCAACAAAGCAAAGTTATGAATCAAGAAGATACCACCAAGTCATTCAAACCTAGAGAGAAGGTGGAGACAAGGGGAAGGAGGTGGGACAAAAAACCAACCAAACTAGCACTTGAAGCCAAAATGGCAGAGGCATAGGAAGTTCCGGTTATTTCCACAAGAACACAACCGAACAAGTACGGTAACCGTTCTTAGGAAACCTTCCGTTGCCTTCAAGTGCTAGTTACAAAGAGAGAAAGAGGATAGCTTACAGCAGCAGCTTGTTCCTTTTTATCCGGTTGGCTTGAAAGACAAAAGGTCGAGTCAAGTAAGAGCAAGGTTACAGCGGTAAACTCTTACAAAAGGAAAGGCTTAGAACAGAGTATTCTATAGCCATCCACAGCGGTGGAATAAATATACATAACTATATACTACCACAAGGTAGATATACAGTAAAGACCAGCGGGTCAGAAAAGGAAACAACGGTATCTGGAGAAAAACCCAGACACAAACGGGCACGCGCGCCGCGCGCGCGCGCGCCAAACGACCCCCTTTTTGACACCATTTTTGGCGCGCGCGCGCGCGCGCGGCGCGCTCGCGCAACAAAGCAAAGTTATGAATCAAGAAGATACCACCAAGTCATTCAAACC